>WTSP01010859.1:76571-92592 GCA_025331215.1 Actenoides lindsayi
GGAAGAATGTGGGAAATCATGATAAGATTTTTCTCTAAATTTTACTGGGAGCAGAAGTTGGTCATGCTTTATTTTGTGGGTTGGAGGTTTTTCCAATTTTAAGAATTCCTCAAAGTTGAAGCCTGAAAGATGCACACAAAAGAAGTTTTGTTTCTGTGAATAAAGACAACCATACATTCAGGGGGCTAAATCAAACATTTGTATCCAAACATTTCTGCGGACCATGCAAACAGTAGCAATGTGGAAAGGGAACAAAGTTTTAAAGCTAGGATTCGTATTTTAGAAACAAACAACAATGATGCATTTTGCCATAGTGAGTACAAATAAAAACCCTACTGCACCAAGCACTTCACAAGCACAAAACAAAGAGGCACTGACCACTCTGCCAAGCACACGATGACAACTAGCAGGCAGCCATGCACATATGCCACAAGTCTTACCAACAGCACCTGAACTTCCTTTTTTCAGGTCTTGAGACAGGTCTACATTCCCTAAGAGCCATCTCCTGTCGATCCAGTACCTCACCTCACCTTGGTCCCTGACACTTCAGGGTAAGGCCCATACACAAAAGAATTAAGACACTCTCCATCAGACACTTGCCAAGGCTGAAGGATACGTGCAAGTTTCAGGAGTTAGCTGGTTTGTTACATCACTTCTGTATTTCCAGCTTCTCAACAAAGAAAGGGTGTGTGGTCAGTGAGAGCAGTTAGGGAAACACTAATCTCTGTGAGCCTCCATCAGTCTCTTGAACTTGCTATTAGAAGGGCTGAGGGAAACATTCATCAGAGAACCTCAGCTCTTGAGCTCTGCCTGCTATCAGAAGCTACATCATGTACATTAGAGAAACTGCTTTTATCCAACAGCAAGTTTTACTTTGGAAATCTAACATTTCAGTAAAAATATACACCCAGAATATTCATTAAATTAATAAAGGGGGTGTGTGTTAGTTTTTAATTTAAACATAGGGCATCTCTTGCCTAAATGGAGATAGAATTATTAACATTAATTAGTTTCATGTCAGAATCTATCTTCAAATAAGTTAGCTTTAGGGTGGCAGGAATATTTAAGTTGAATTTTAAAAAGTGAAGCTATGGCCTCTGCCAAAGTCTGAACTACCAGGTGTTAAATCCATGCATTAACTGCAAGAGCTGATAAGCAAGAGAGAAATGGAAGCTTTTGAGGAAAGTAATATTTGAAGAAGGCAAAAGAGGATTTTTTTTCTTTTAAACAAACTCAAGATTTCAGCATACTAGCACACTCTCTACCCATAAAGCACTTCATTCATTAGGAGAAGAAGATGGTCTTATTCCTACTACTACTGAATTCAATAGGCCATTTATTTAGCAGCTCTCTGACTGGAGTATGTGCTCCCTTTTATTCACCCTGGTGTTGACAGCAGTAATCAAATTTTGTACATACCACTGGCTCTATTATAGTTCAACAGCAGCTGGCTGGCTGCCTAGCCTTCTTATCATCATGTAAGATAAAAAAGACCAGTCAAACAGACCAGCAGAAACTACAGTGGGAAGACAGAACTACAGTGAAGCCTAAACATAAGTCTAGCAAGTAGAAATCACATGTTTCTATGCATGGTCATGTATTACAAAGCATGGAGAAGAACAAGGCTAGGCTCAACACATGACAAGCTTACTTTAACAGATTTCAGAAGGACCAGAGCTTAGATGGCAACTCAGCTCTTGTAGAAGAAAATGCCTGAATGTCACACTTCATACATTAAACACTACCGATCAATAGCTCAGCTTACACAGCAGTAAATAGGAAAGTGGAAAAGCATAGAGATGAGGGGAAAAGGAAAAGAAAAACAAAACAAAAAAACCCACAGAGAACTGTATCCATTCATTGGGAGGTGAGCTTATAAATACTTAAGATCACTTCTCTATTGCAGCCCCAACACATATGAAGTCAAAGTTCACAGAGGCAAACAACAATGGGAGTGGAGGGCAACATCCTTTAATTATAAAAATCCCTTGTATGCAAGGCAGTCTAGAATGAGATTGGTTTCCATTTCTTCTTTGCCTTCTGGGAGCCTTCCAAGAGCCTTGAATGCCTTGACTCTGAGAATAGGAAACTGGCTTCTTTTTCACAGCCACCCTCCTTTTAGCTTTTTTCCAAGTAGGCTCTGGTTAACCCTGCTCTGAACTTCCACTCTCCTAGACAAGTCCAGAGAAACAGGCTTGTTTTTATGGAGGAGAAAAAGCCCAGCCTAGAGGATTTCTAATGGGTGCAGTACAAGGAGACACAGACGTTCTCCCTCAGCTTCCTTCTCCATCACGCATGAGCCAAGAGCCTTCTTCCTAGAGGAGGTGCACACTCCTGCAGGGCTCCTGCACTGCCTCTCTAGCCCTACTCTTTAACACACTGCTATAATGAGCTTCTAGTTAAGCACTTCTTGTGCTCTGGGACATTAACAAGCCATCATTTTGCTCAGGATGTTTTATTTCACCACAACATGACAGGACTGTTTTTCCGCTGATCTGACAAACACGTTTTGAATTAGCAGACCGCACACCAGCTGCTTGAGCAAGCAAACGCGACAGCTTAGAGGGCAAGGCTAAGGAGAAGGATGCTGAAGAAGCAAGTACAGAAAGTAATGTTTCAAGTGCCTGTTGCATTTTGATAGAAATTTTTCACCCCTTTAACCCCTACTGCCACGGAACTCACAGCAACAGCAACTTCAGATGGGTAACAAAGAGGTTTTAGCATTTCTGTTGTGACAGCCATCAGCATAAAGCTTTCTCCTGAGAAGGGAATTAGTAACTGCCCTGCTACTGTGGAAAAGGAACACAGTTAGTTGTACTGCAGCTGTGGAAGCACCACGGTATGGATGACACACAGTTACTCTCTCAGTTCTCACACAGGCAGCTCCAACACCAAACCCTTCCAGCACGCAGCACTTCAGCCACGCTGCACTTGTAAAGCAGCATGTCTGTGGCTGCTGCAAATAAACAACTGAATCATCCTGCAAAAGAAAGAACAGCAGCAACTGTAAATAAATTGACACCTTTTGAGAACCTCCACCATTTTAGTTACACTTTTTCAAAGTTCCTCTTTGGGGTGAGGGAAATCCCTTTTTCTCTTGTATAGATACCGAAGGGAATATTTTCAATGTACCTCCTGAGAAAACCCATGGAGCACATTGTTCTTCAAAAAGTGTTGTTCACATCATAGCCGTACCTGTGAAATCCAACCACAACACACCCCCAGCACCCCTCTTCCACAATACACCCTGGGCTGCCTGTTTCCAGCGGCCCAGAGAAGTGACAGCAGGTGCACAGGAGATATATGAGAAGCAAAATGCAGACAGCTCCTACAGGATGCTGAGCACACCTCCTGAGACAAGGTTCCTGCCTGTTCATGGGTACTTTATAAAACAAATCCTCATCAATCTGAAGATACACAGCTCAATGTTCGTATGCTCGTATACTGGGGAGTAACGTGTATTTCAGCTGGACGTCTGTGCTGAGCCCTGAGTGGCAGCGTGCAAGCCCTAGCAGAGGAGAGGAACCATCACTTCTGCTGCCCTGGCCCCTCCAAACAGCCATCCTGGAAGTTTACAGTTCTCAATACCACTTGCCCTGGCAGCAGGCATTGCCCTGCTGCAGCAAGACAAACTGGCGAGCCCAGGCTCAGCTCATTAGCCAAGTGGCTGCGAGAGCTGATGGTGGGCAAGTCCACTCAGGACAAAGCACTGTCCTCATCACACTCTGCGGCATCAAGATCTGCTGCAGGAAAAGGCACTGCCTCCAAAACACACCTCACTCCCCTGCCCTCCACATGCCAGGACTCAATCCAAAGCTTGGGAAGCAATGAATTAGGCAAGCATATGAATAAAATAAATTCACTTGTAACTTTTCCTGTCGTTCATTTTGTAAATGTCAGTTTGTCTCTCCAAGAAAAGAAACATCTTAAAGGTTCTTTCTAAATTGCAGTGATTTTTTTTTCCCTTAAAAAGTATCTTATGACACAATCTTTTCAAACTAGAAGTTGTAGGCGGGAGAAAGGGGAAGCCTGTATAGTTTCATTATTAATTGCATTTATGTAGGTTGATTCAATTTTGAACACACTTCCACAGGTACCCATTCTGGCTTATGTACTTCTGCTAACAAACTCTGGCCAGGGTACACACTAATAAAGGATAAGAATGGTCCTGTCAACAGCAGAAGCAGAAGTGCACTACAAAGCCTGTATGTCAATATATCAAGTACTCGGAGCCCCACAGGAGACAGCTCCTGTGTGGAAAGACTCTTCCTCCCTGTCTACCAGCTATAGAAGCAAGCCACCTTCTAACTTTAGGTACCACAAAATGGGCCAAAGGAAGGTATAAAATCTCTAGAGACAACACTGCTATCGATTCCCTACAAATATATATATACACACATGCTATATATACATACTCTGAGCAGCAACAGACCTTACTAAGCAAACACTGGTTCTCTTCATGCAGATGAAGTAGGGCTGTGTGGAGGCACTGGGGTTTGCCCAAGGCCAAGTGGAGGCAGGAAGTACACTGTAAGAGGAAGCCTAGAGAGCAGCTCAGGACCGAGCACATGGCCCTCTGCTTGCCAAAGCCTTCAGGTCTTGAGGACACCTCTACCAGCTAGTGCTGTAACCACAGCCTTCATTCAGAAAGCTAAAACTCTCACCTCGTACCAGTGAGGGAGAAGGAGGGGAGACAGTCACAGTTAAATTTATCACAGGCACATTGCAACAGAGGCACAGTCGGGGATGACTGAGACATTAGTGGTCAGCAGGATGCCACCAACAACTGCAGCTTCAAACATCTAGAAGTTTGCTTTTTTAATGCCCTGCAACAATGCTTGGGTGATCCAGTAGCACCCTCCAATACATTAACTCTTCGGCTATGCCATTTAGAGCACACTATTTGTGTACTGCCACTGAGCTGTCACAAGTATATTTATTACCAGTCTTTTTTTAAATTAGCATTAAATTTCTCCCACCGTCTACTTCCCTTCCCATTTGCAACAATCTATTTTATTCATCCTTTTCCAAAACAAAAAGCCACAGAGGGCAAAGAGAGACACAGCACTGTGCAGAGCTGCTCTGCCTTCTGCAGGAGCTGTTAATGAAGCCCTTTGGACTCCCCATGCCCAGTGTGGTGACTGTGGGGAGTTTTGCTCACCAGGAAGAGTGATCTGCAGAAAGCATCCTTTAGGAGCCCCAGGTCTCCCTGTTCCTTTCTTGAACAGCAAGAATACTACGGATTGCTTCCTAAGCTGAGCAGGCTGTCCTTTCCTAGTCCAGAAAGCTAGGAGTCAGTAAGAAACTATCAGAGACACCCTAAAACTAAGAAAAGGAAAGGGGAAGAAAAAACCAAAAACCAAAACACAACCACAAAAACACCAAAACACAACCACAACACAAAAAATAACAAACGACCAAGAAACAGAAAAAGTCTGTTCCCTACACTTACACAGCTGACCATAGGCAGTTCAGGGACAGCCTTCCTGCAAGCAGCTTCTCTTGCATTAGTGCATTTTGACAAATGTGTACAAGAACTTTGACTTGTTTGCACTGACTGGAATTAGTCTTTTAATAAGAAATATGGCAACTGCAGAGACAGAGGACAACATTACACGTCCAACACAAATGCATCTCCAGTTAAACTCTCTATTCCCAGAGGATAAACCTGTCTCCTGCCAAGGACCCAAGGCTTTCCAACATAGCATTTCTTTTACGAGAGTAAAAAAAAAAAAAAAAAGAAGAACAAAACAAACAAAAACAACAAAAAACCCACCAAATCAACAACAAAACCAAAACAAACCAGCAAACAAAAAAACCAACACCCAGCACCAACCCCCACAAAAAAAATACACATGCTCCATCTCAACCCTCTTGAAAGCCTCCAGCTAACTGCAGATTTACTCCTGTTAATTTGTCCCACTCACTGCTAAAAGCTTACACACCAATTCCTAACCTTTAGCCACCGATTTCCTTTTAACAGCTACAAACTGCAAATCATTGTGTGTTTGGTTAAGGTTGCCAAGACTGCAACAAGGCAACAGAGTATATTTCAACAGATAATCCAACACCAGATGCTTTGGTAGGCTATGACACTCCACAAAAACTGTATTAGAAAAGAAAATAAATCATTGCACCACAGCTGTCAGATACTAGAACTGCAGCATTAAAACTATTGTTATTATTAATAGCCCTCTTTTTCCCCTCCCTCCCTAATTAGCACAGCATGAAAGAGAGTGAGGTAAAACCATGCCCGTTGTTAAATATTGAACCTACTGGAACCTGCTAAATAACTGATTATTAAACTAGTCTGAGGCTGAGGTCAGTTTACAGGGGACCATCGCACAGCAGCTATGGCAACACAGAGCCACCACGCTGCACTGCCAACTAGAATCAGGTAAGAACAAAGAGCAAAGCAACAAAGAGCATCAACCTGCTCTCTTAGGGCCACAGAAGCAGAATTAAAGCTCTCAGAGGATGTGCTCTTCAGTTTAGCACAGCATTTCTGTGCATCAAGGAACTAGGGAAGGAGAAGAGTGTGAAAGGAGACAAAGCACATGACACAACAGAACCATTACCTAGAGGGAGAAGAGACCCGCACAAATAAACACTGAAAAAAAAAAAACAAAACACAAAAACCCAAGCACAAACAAGCCCCTCTAAAAGTAACTGTACACACACATAAGCAGAGCTCCAAGAGCAGTGCACATCCTTTTCCAAGTGAAGTGCACCATCTCAAGCCACGTGTCCAGGTTCCCAAGCAGAGGCTGCGGACCAGCCTAGCCCAGACACCAGCTGAAGAGGTTAAGTAATAGCTGAGTTAGGTACCTCTCTCAGCTCCGCTCGCTAAGGAAAGCTCACACAAACACCCAGTGTGTACCATCAAGTGGAGACATAATGGAAAGAGGACGAAGCAGTGGCAAGCAGCTAAGGGGCAGTAACTTACGCAATTTTGCTAGCCAGCAAAAAGTTGCGTGTTCACACCCTCACTTGTTTTCAAGAAATTTTCAGCGAGTTTTCTGTCCATATCCTTTGCAGGCTTCTGCCAGGTCAAATGGAAAACACTGGGCTCAGTTATTTAAGCTCAAGTGTGTGGAGGAGTAATTACCAAAGCTCCACTGGACAGAAGGATTGCATTATTTTATTCTTCAAATGCCACCGCCCACTAAGATATCGTAATAAAACTCACAGAACTCTTGTAAGAAAAGCCAGCACACACTGTGCAGAAGTTAGCCTGCAGTCACACAGTATCCATCCCAAAAACTCTACCTGCACCTCTCAAACTACTACAGTACAATGATGAACTCTGCCACCGCTGCCACCACCAGTATGGCTTTTGTCACCAACATAACCAAGTGTTAGTGGAATTTAAAGCTTAAATTGTGTAAAGGTTGAGATGGAGACCACAGGTACAGTCACGATCCAAGAAGTCTTCCTGCACAAGACTGACTGGCAAATCACACACATTCCCGAGACAGAAAAAATGAAGCCTCAAAACACAATTCCTGCTTCATAGTTACTGTGATGTAACACACAGCACAGCATTCCCACATAAATATTTATACGTCAACAATATACACGTTTGCTAGCTGATTTTAAAGCAATGCAAGGGTAAAAATCAGATGTGCGCACCATACTAACAGTATTAGCTGTCACCTTATTGAAGCATCACACCTTAAACGTGAAGCACGAGCAAGAGCATAGTCTCATCCACAGTCTGAAAAGCAGCTTTTCTGCTACTCATTTTCCTCCTGCCATTTTGTACTACCAGTTATGAAGCCATCTGACATTAACTGCATCAATAAAATTTCACATTACTTTCACAAAAACATTTTAAAGTTGAAGCGTTTCAATTCAAAGGAAGAAAAAAAAAGCAAATTCCTAAGTGTCTTATCCCTCCCCTGTTTGACTGAACAATGACTGTTTCCATGTATTTTAAAAATACGTATATAGCAAGTACACTCATGGTTATGAGTACGTAATGTAAGTAACTTTGAAGAGAAGCTTTTACACCAAAGTGGATCAATTTTGATTCTGGAGCACCGCACACCACCCTGTGTGTTCAAGACCCTCACTCAATTCAGCAGATGGGCTTTTAGAACCTCGCGACCTCTCTGGCATGCAAAGCAAAGTGCTCCGAATGGCACACCATGTTTGCCAGTTTGCCTTACTTTGTCTTGTCTTTCCTACTGTCCTCCTCGCTTTTGTTGCTGGTACAAAGCACTGAGTAGACTTTCTCAGAGGGTTATTTTTTTTTACTAGCTTAACTTCTTACTCTTGAGTGGCAACAGGGTGGTACTGAAAAGTGTGCCTCGTTTCTCTCTGCAGGCCTGTCAATTCAGAAAAGGAAAAATCCACTTTACTCTCATAAAGCTAATACTGAGCCAAGTTTATATTAAGCTTGTTTAGAGGTGTACTTAAAAAAAAAAGTCTTTAAAGGTTGGTAAAGCTCCAATACAAATAAAGGAGGAGGAGAAGAACAACAAAATACAGAAACAAGTGGTATGGCAGTTGTAATTCACTCAAACACAAGTGCAGAGCCCTCTGGGCTCTTTATTACTTTGCCTTCAGCTTGCCCTACATTTGAGCAGCTCTTTGTAGTTCTTTTTACCAGTAATCAACCAGACTGTGTTCATTGCCAATAATTTAAATATCTAACTGTAATATTCCCACAGACACATTTATACTGTCATATAAACTTTGCTATTGTTTAAGCAGAGTTCCCTCATTCTAACTGTACTAGTTTAAGACAGTTGCATGAATCAAGTAGTATAAAACTTCATTGCTGTTTTGCCTCCCCTCCCACTTTTTTTTTTTTACTTTGTACCACAATCAGAATTAATCCTTTTTGTTTGTTTGTTTTCTTTAATCTGCCTGTAGGTGCTTTTGCTTGGTCAATTTTAAAATAACACATTATACTTCCTACAACAAAGTTTGTCTCCAAAAAATAATTTTCTGATCACAAAAGTACTTCAGGTCAGCCACAGAAAAAAAGCCAAACTCCTGTTACATATTATCTTTGTAAACATGTTAGGCAAAAGGAGATCCCCCAATAAAGACCTTTAAACAAGCAAGGCAGTTTAGGAGAAAGGTGGTAAGGTCTAAAACAGATCTTCATACAGATGCCATTAAATTGCAATGCTATTTAATAACATAAAACCCAACAATGATCTACCTTTGGTAAAACTTGTGCTACTGAGTGCATGCGAGGCCCTGGGTCTTTGTGAAGTGGCTCTAGTGTAGATGCAGCCAAATAACTAAAAAGTCAAGAAGCTACATTACCCAGCAGTTTTTAGAAAGCTACTTTGACCCTAGATTCTTTATGTACAATTAGCAGCCCCCAGCCATGCTGTTTTCCACCACCTGTCTTCCCAGTTGCTTCCACATACTCTTCCTGAAAACAACAAAAACCTCACTACTGTTAAGAAAAAAAATAATCAGCTCTGAAAGCAAAAATCACAATACAGTTCATTCAGTCTTCTCACTCCCACATGATCGCCAGGTGCTGTCACACTAACAATCCTATACCTCCCATTCCACCATGATTAACTTCATCTTCTTTGCCTTGTTCTCCCCTGAGCTGTACAGCTGTTAATCAGGTTTTTGATCCTCCATTAGGAGGGTCAGGCATCAGTGAGGCAGGGCAGTTCACTGCATCCCTGTACAATCCCAGTAAAGTGAGCTGAAATACCAGATTAAACCAACACCGAAAACAAACACTGCATACCCCCAGTTCTGCCTCTTGCATGCAAGACCAGGCAGCTGGGACAGACAAGTAGCAGAGAAGAGGACATGCCCAGAGTCAGCACCAGGAGCTATCACTGACCTCCTCCCACCAGCACACAAAAGCAGGTATGGGCAAACATGAAGGGGAAGCACATTGTCACAATAAATCTAACTGATGTGTCCCTACAACGGCATTTCGGCAGCCAACTAGACTATGACTCACAGCCACCCTCAACACAACATTTCTGGCTAAGCCCAGCTCAGCCAGAGAGCTTTGCCAGCTCCATCTGACAAATGAGCCCAGAGAAGTGCCCAGGGCCTGTCCCATCCCTCCCCGCTTCCCCCGAGAGATGAGTGGAATTGCTTCAACACATTTCAAGCTCTGTATTTCAGTATTTGGTAGAGAAGGAGGAGGAGAATACAAGGATGTGTCCAGTTGCAGACAGCAAGAACTTTCTGACTACTACAGGACCAGACAGAGGTCTTCTCAGTTACTGTCATGACCATTCATTCAATTCCCTGTGCCCTCACAGCCACTTCTGGCCAAAAACACCAAAGGCACTCTTAACGATGCAGTTGGTTTGCCACTTGTTTCACTGCTTCAGAAAACCAGTTTCAACAGCAGCCTACTTCCAAATTAAAACCACTGCTCCAACCGGAAATCTGCTGGTAAGCCATGCTGGGGCAGCAATGACAACAGGAGGGAATTCTTCACATCTCGCTTCTGAGCCACGGCATCTGGCTGTGACTGATCCTACAGCCCACCTGATCCTCAAAGCCCAAGGGTAGATCACAGACACAGTGAGCAGATCTTATTTGACACAGAGCTTATTTGTATCTTTTCCCCTTCCCTAAATCCCACCTGCTGTTACAGAACAGGAGAGCCAAGGCATTTGTTATAATCTGGGAGGATACAAGGCATGGTCAGGTTCTGCTGCTGGTGCTGCTTGGGACCAGGAAGGTTCAAGCTAAGAGCAGGAATCCCATGCAGGGCTTGGGAGGTGCAGACGGAGAGGTAAGCACTTCCAATACAGCCCACTGCTTACGGAAGTTATAAAGGGCTCCTGGGGGAATCGGAAGTTTCACAGATTTAGGCAGGCTTTTTTCTGAAGGTAAAAAGGTCAAACTTAAAAGTTTCATGGCAAATACCACTATAAAAATAAGTTTCCATTTCATCTGCTTCAACAACACTACCCCAAAAATTCCCATTTCAGAATGCTGGAAGTAGTCTGTAATTGTAGCCAGATGCAACAGGCTTTCTTCACCTATAAAAAATTTAAAATACTACATTCCACTATAAGAAGTGATGTTATCATCCTAGGAAAAAAAAAAAATTTAAAAAAATCCCAACCTAACAAAAAAACGCCAAAACACACATACCAGGACAGTGTTAGAAAGGCTTGGTAAACATTGCAAGTACAAAATAATGAACACAATGCAGAAGTGTTTCAGCACTGTCAGTCTGAACAGAAGCTCTCCAAAGTTATTTTGGAATAAACCAAGTGTCTTAACATAATTCAGGTTAGATGACATGCCTTGCCAAGATCACCTTCATCAAATGATCTTCTAGACAGCATCACTGTAATATCCAAGTACCTTCCAACCAAGCCCTGCAGAGATTTTAGCCCTCTAGAGTCAGTCATTCTCTCCTCCCTTCCTGGCATGGGAACAGTGCAAATAGTAAATGGCAGACAAGGAAGGAGGGGAAGGGAGGGAACTCCACACATACACATCCTTTGTGTCTATATACAAATTTCATTATGAAAGTGGAAGCTAGGCAGACCAGAAGAACTCTGTGTCTCGTGTTTGCATTAACAAGCTGTTGCCAGACCTTTGGCTAGGATTTATGAACCATGCGTGCAGGAAAAAAAACAAAACATAAAGCAATTATTTCTTGCTTAAAAAAGCTGGGCACATGGTGGTGAACTTGCAACACAGTGCAAACAGAAACCATATTACACGATGCTTAAAGGCTGAGTTAAGTTTTGATTTCAACAAAGCCAAGCTCACAGGACCAAGGCCAGCACAGCCAACAGTACAGAATTGCACAAGCCTCCTCAGCTGGGTGGGGACCCCTTGCTGAGAGTGAAACTAAGATTTTCCAGCAAATTCATGAAATCATCACTAACCCTGCTCATTCAGTCAAGCAATTCAAATGTTTTTCACACTTGCATACACAAGTAAGAAAATACACAGACAAGGAAGGAGATGGAAACATACAGAAGCACAGGAAAAATATAGCTAAGCATTTCCAAATTCAGATCCTGACCACCAGAAGAGACATAGTGTATCTTGGACAAAGTAAAAAAAAAACAATTAGCAGCTCTTCTCTAGCAGAGTCGGAAGAAAGCAGTGAATCTACCTGCGTCTCCAGAGACCAAATGCCAATGTCCAGACATTGCACATATAACAGAGAAACTGGCAGATATCAGAAAATGAAGATACTCATGAGAAGCCTTGGAAATTAAACTTACCAAGCATGCAGAGTAGCTGAACTCAACATCCATAAATAGTCATGAAAAGTGTTTGAGATTGCTTTTCATTTGAGATACCAAAACTGGCCAGAAAAGGGAGATGGGTTGGGGGTGGACGGGAAGAAGGAAGAAAGTGACAATAAACAGAGGCTGGCTATCTGGATTCCCTCAGTTGATTGCACTCTTCCTTGTCTGTACCTACTACAAGTCTCTGAAGATAGCATTCAGAAGCAAGAACATCTTCTGTCTGCCACTTCTGTTCTGAATCTCTCTCCTCCCTTATGAACCTTTACCTTCAGCTCAGCTATGGCATTGCTTCTTAAAAGTAAGTGAATAAGCAAGAATGAGTATTCTCAACACAGCATTATTTCATTCTGAAGGAAAATATTCCAGTCACAACCTAGAGGAGTACCACTGAATCCCAAAAGAAAGTTCTAATGAGGAAAAAAAAAAAACAAGCAAAAAAACCTACAAAAACAACAACAACAAAAAAGGACTTTAGGACAGCATACACCAATTCTTACAGAAAATTTCAGATTTTTTTATTTTTTTAATTACAAATCACCACTTTTCCATTAATTGTTATCATTCAAGGTTTTCAACAGACTCATCTCCTATATCCCCCATGCCCAGGAGCCCCACACCACAGTGTGGATGAGACAAGGAGGTAAATCCACTCCCTAAAAGAAGTCCAGCCGAGCAACTGATGGACTCCCAAGCTGAGGCACACGCATTGTTGGTGGTTGCCTCCAAGTCACCCTTGTTAGCTGAGGAAAATTTGGGCTGGAGGTGGAAAAGCTGCCTCTGCCACCAGCTGGTATGTGGTGGGGGCGGTCAGGACAGGCTGCAAGAACTCCCATCCCAGCACATGACTAAAGACACAGACATGTGCTTTAGTACAAACTGAGGATTTACCATCCTCCAAAGCAACCAACTGAAAACAGCTCATTAAAGACAGACTTCTAACAATCTCAAATCCACACACTGCTGTATAATTATTCTCAACTTGAAAGGGCTGCATAATTTCTCAGGAATTTCACCATTTCCACATGGAAATCCCAGAAGAGAAAATATACTCTGTGTGTGTGTATATATATGTATATATGTGTGCGCACACACAGGCATATACATCTACATATACCTCTGGCTCTCTCATCTTTATGCATACACAACAAAGATGACAAAAACCCAACCCCACCGCATCTTGTTCCATCACTTACAACACTGCCTTCTTTTGTGGCTGTGCTTTTCTACATGAGGAAGAAGCATTCAAGCTAAAGGTGGTTAATTACACTTCTATTTACCATTTATTTTATGAGCGGGAGGGGTAGGAACAGCAGCATTTTTTAAAATGTTGTTCCTTGAGGGCTGAAACTCTCAAAACATGGGTTTTTTTCAGATATGGTCTTTTCTTCCCTGGAACTCTCTCATCTCCATTTCCCAACCCTTGCTGAAATTTCAGTGAATACAACCCATCACCTTGCTTATCCTGGACTTACATACCTAGTATGCAGTGTTATACTTGAGCCATTTCTGCCACCTAACAAATCTTGTTGCCGTTCTCTCAATGTTAGTCACAGATCACACCTACCTACCCAGTTACTAGTTATAACAAAAAACAAGTTACAGGAACATACTAACAATCCTTGTATCTTCTTCCAGTTTTGAAGGCATTAATCCCTATCTGCAGTGAGAAAACAGAAATAGGAGGAGGAAGTCAGGGTGAGCTTTCTTGTTTGTTTTCTTTTATGATTTGTTTATTTTCCTAAAGAAGACTAGGCTATAGTAACTGAAGATCAAGGCTGATCTTCCTGGATGTTCTTGATACTTCCCTGACAAAGGCACAGTTCTGAGTTATGGACAACCCAAACATTACATGCATCTGTCAAGCCCAAGGTCTGTGACAATCAATAGTGCAAAGGAGAAGCAAAGACAACACTGTTTTACAGTTTTCCCTTTGATTGGGGGGGAGGGGGACACAACCCACTATTCTGCAGTATAAGCAGGCTTCATCCATAACAATCAATAGCTAACATTGTGATACGGTGCCCAAAAATTATAGCACAGAGAGATCTTTAGCACTTCAAATTTCAGGCGGATGTACAACCTAAGGAACACCCTCCCTTAACAGGATAAAAGGCAGCTCTGATGGTAGCCTGTGCAAGCTGAAAAAGATAGTCAAGAAAAAAGTTAACCTTTGAAATATACAGGGTCATTCACTGAAGGAACCCAAAACACAGCACTCAGACTGGTAACAGAAGAGATGCACTATTGCAAGCAGTCACCTCTACCAACTGAAATAAGGTTTTTAACACAAAGTAAGTGTTAAAATTTAGTTCTGCTTCTTCACTCTTACCATCTCTGAGCAGAAATAACTCTAAGAAATCAGAAGGTGGGGGTGAGGACAAAGTAGTAGAGGGATGGAAGAACACTACACTCAAAAACAAAATACAGCCATACTAGAATTCAGTACCTAGATTAGATTTAACTACACAAGAAATCAAGGTGATTCTTAAATAAAGTGGATCCGAATTCATTAGCAGGTATTTTAAACTCACTACATGTACACAGCTTCTATCAGCCAGTACTTGCTAGACACAGCTGCTTGCTAAACACTTTGTATCCTAGGTGTTGGAACTGCCTTCTGGATTGTTGGGTTGTTGTTGTTTTCCCCAGACATTTTGCTTTTATATTAAATTAGAAGAGGTTTCTAAAGCATTTCAAACATTTCCACCTACTCGCCATTTTTATGCGTTAACACTGATCCTTGTGGGTTAGAAAGCTTGATGAGAAGTCATCTCTTAGGGTTAAAATTTAACAGACCATGTTATATTTGCATAGGTCTGGTTAATAAAGAAATGACTGGCGGAGTATATAATATCCTGACCTTCCGTCATGAATTTTAATTGCCTACAGATGGTTAAGCTTAGCCCTACCTTCCCACCTGAAGAGTTCCACATGGATAATTTCTTCCCCAACCTTACACAGCACAAGGCGTGTCTCACTGCTCTGTCTGTGACTGACCTGCAGCGGGTGAAGTGTGGCCCAAGCACAGAGAGGAGCTAAGGTGGGTGCTAAGCTTGAATTACTCTGCCCTTACACAACTGAAGAATTCCACCTGGCAGCACCATGGCCTCTGTAAATCAAAGTCATTTATAACAGCCAGCCCTGTTGTTCTGACTTTAACAATCTTGATCGCTCTTCTACACGTGTCAAACTTGGTTCTTCAAAGTGAATTATTCCTTATCTTCAACACAGGCTCCTCCTCTGCTCTGGCAGGTTGCCACAGGAGAACAAGGCCATTCTAAGATGAAAGTTAGCTCGGAAACATTAAGTAAAGGAAGTGAGGTCTCTTCAAATCTCTCCATGAAATGACAAATTTCACTTCAACTGGAAAGTGAAAACCTTTTCTTCTACAGCACATTAATGCCAATAACAAGAACAGACCAACAGTTTATCAAAGCTGAGGTCAGTTTGCAATTTAATGAAAAACCTTTAATAAGGTCTACAAAATACAACTACTTGAATTTCATTAAAACATAGGTACCCATTGAAGGAAGTACAAAGCTTTTCATAGAATCATAGAATGGTAGGGGTTGGAAGGGACCTCTGGAGATCATTGAGTCCAACCTCCCTGCCAGCACAGGATCACCCAGGGCAGGCCACACAGGAACAGATCCAGGCAGGTCTTGAAAGTCTCTAGAGAAGGAGATGCTACAACCTCCCTGGGCAGCCTGTTCCAGTGCTCTGTCACTCTCATAGTGAAGAAGTTTTTCCTCATGTTGAGGTGGAACTTCCTGTGTTTCACCTTGCTACCATTA
>WTSP01010861.1:0-16081 GCA_025331215.1 Actenoides lindsayi
GGGGGGGGGGGGGGGGGGGGGGGGGGGGGGGGGGGGGGGGGGGGGGGGGGGGGGGGCGGGCGGGGGGTTGGTGTTGGTGGGGGGGGTGTGAGTGGGCGGGGGGCCTGAGTGTCAAGAACTAGAGTCAAACCATGGGTCCTGTGGTGCCTATTGGCAGTACCTGCTCCACCTGGCTACTGGCTATATGTGGGGACACAGACCTGAGGCAGCTTTACCTCTGTCAGGCTACCATCTTCAGAAGCTTCCAAAGATTACCAATAGAAATAGAAAAGCGACAGTCAAGCCCCAGTGTATGGTAGAAACTGTGCAGCATGGAAATCAGTGCTGATAGACCAGGGTACATGCACTTCCCTTGTCTGAGATTAGTTTGCTCCTAAGTCTGCTACTTAAGGTTTCCGTGAATAATGTTTAAACACATTTTCTGTAGGCATATGCTGATATATTGAGCTAACTCATTATCTGAAGATGATTTACATAGAAATATGAAGATCTTATTCTGCCAAAAGTTGAGCACATTAGCACCAATTCAATATATTTATAACTCTAACATATAAATCTAGAGAATAGGTTTACACATAGAAATGCAAGTGAATAGAGATCTACAGGATCCATGTCTACAACATCACTGTATGAACCCATTGAAAGCAACCGACCATTTGCTGGACAATTGCCTGAGGTAAGCTAAGATTTTTTTTTTCCCCCTCATAAAAAAAAAAATATTGCAGTGTCCTGAAATGTATACAGCACACTCACACAGAGGTTGGATAAGTTTATTTTTTTGTGAACTTTACCTGCTCATTTGATAAGTATGATCCAAAAATAAATATGGAACACACTTGAAAATTTGTACCAGGCTCCATCATCTTCTATTTACTGAATGCAGGGTATTGAAGTACAGTGAGTAAATATTTGCAAGATAAAAAGCAAGCTTGCAGGAGAAATGACGGAAACAAAAAGTCCAACACGTGGTATTTGGCAAAATAAGAGTTGATTTTGAAGAGGTGGGGAGAAAATAAGCAAAAAAATGTTTTGTTTTCTGAAAAACAAGCAGATCTTAATTTTCAGCTAGTATTTGAGATTTTAAATCTATGTATCTATGTTTCACCTGGGAATTACTAGAAAATAATTAAGTGTCCTTACAAGTAAGCCTCCAGACTTGACACACATAATTTATAATATAATCTGTACAACATTTGTATCTTCAAACCATTGTACAAAAAATTAATCTTTACAAGATATTTGTATGATACAGTAAATTATCATTTCTCTGTTAGATGTCGAAACTCTGTCACTACATCATACATGAACTAATAGGTTGCAGGTAAAGGTAGGTCTTAGGTCTAAGACTTGAAAAGCATGATACTGGCACTAGAATCTTCACTTGACAAATTATTAATTAAAAAATTAAATTGCAGGTCACATTAGATCACCAGACTGTGTATTTATGCCACAAACAATTGTAATTTTACTAGGCTTTGTAGCTATGATTCTGTTAGATCTTCAAATGTATGGGTAACAGTCCTCCCAGAAAAAATTGCTGTCTTTCCTAGACTGATGGAGGATGGCCAACAGTATAGAATTTTCAAGGCCTTTATATATATATATATAATTGAAATTAGAATTATATCTAATTGAAATTTGAATGGACGGATCACAACTTGGAAATTACTTTTTTCTCTCTATTGATGAAAAAATGTGTTTAGGCTGACTTGCACAAATACAAACATCTGTATTTAATCAAATTCTACTCTAGTGCTTATGTGTTTTTATTTGTTTGTTGAGTTTTGGGGTTGTTTAGTTTTATTTTATGGGTTTGTGGTTTATTTGTTTTTGGGGGGTTTGTGGGGCTTTGGTGGTTTTTGTTTTGGGTTTGGTTTTTCGGTGTGTGTATTTTGTTGGTTTTCTTTGTTTGTTTTTTTTTTGTTTTGGTTTTGTTGTTGGTTGTTTGTGGGTTTTTTTAGGACGACTTTAATATTTCTAATGTACTGAAAAGAACCTTGGAGAATACAATGATCCAGAAGATGAAATACTTTTCTGGGATTTGAAGCTGAACCTTTACTGTACATCCTACCAAAAAACTATTGCATGACCTCATAAAAGCTCTCTAATGTATCTACGAAGTAGCAGTATTAGTTTCTCCCTACTTTGTAATGGCATTAGGTAAATAAATACATCAACAATTATGAGACATTCGGGTAGTACTCTAATGGTTGTTGTATAGCTATGTCAATAGGTGAGCAATTCTGTAACTTCAGGGAGACACAACCCTTTATCCATTATTCCTGATAGTTTTCTGAAAGTGTTTATGCACAGGGTGAATTACATTTTTTCTTACTTGTACAAAATGCCACATATATAAAATATTAAATTTTACATTTATATAAGCAGAGTTTAAATATATACATTGCAGAAAGCTTTTTGACTTTTCATCAGTCAGCCATCAAATCAATTTCTGATGATCTTCATTCAGTCTGTATTTTAATCAGTGTTAGATAAATAAGGGTCCCGCTTTTTTGAATTAAAGCTCCAGATTAAAATGAGCAATGACTGTATAATTTCTTAGTAGTTAATCACAGTAATTATTACTTGCAGGTAAGTTCCGAGTACATCTTCGAGAACTTGTACACTCAGATTTTCTAAAATAAATAATAATCCTTTTTAATAATTTTCACACATCCTAGCTCTTTCAGGAGATCAATTACAAAGCATCAGACAGTTGATTTTCAACCCAGCAAAGCTACAAGTACTCTTCCTTGAATGTGAAAGGGGAAAATAGGTGGAAGGAGGACTAAAATATCAGCTTTACCAAATGCCTTGTTTAACCTTCATACCCTTCCAGATTCCAGGAAACTGACTCTGCCACAGCAGTTTTATTTGCACCTTCTCCACTTTCAGAGCCACTGTATTGCTGATCTACCAACCAGCCATACCCTTCTGCCCCTAACCAGACACTTTATATGTTTCTTTTTCCATTCATGATTCTGTAAAGACCTTTATTAGCAACTACCTAAAAGATGCATAGATGTAGCACTTAGGGACATAGTTTAATGGTGACCTGGCCGTACTGGGTTAATGGTTAGACTTGATGATATTAAAGGTATCTTGCAACCAGAATGACTTCTTTGATGTAAAGATTCTGTTTTTTCCTAAACTCTTTTCTTTAAAATTTATAAGAACACCTGAGACTCAGAGATCTCTGCAATCACAATATTTATACATAAAGACTACCTTGAAAAGGAATATAAGTAATTAAAAATCAAAGAAACAGAAACAGTAAAAAATGGATAAAATTCTTTGAGAACTCTGGCATAATTTTCTCTTTTTACCTACACTACCAGTCTCAGGAAGAACTTAGAAGCAGGTAGGACACATGTCTAAAGACCTCAGAGTCAGGAGGCAAGAACAAGAGCAATTACATAAATCTTCCAGTCATAAAAACTAAACCGTAAAACAGAGAACCCCGCAACAAGAAATGCAGCACTAGCACAACTGTAGCAGCAACTTCTTTATTCCTATAGCATGTCCAGAATGTTTCCCGGAGGAAGTGATGACCGTCCAGCCCCAGAGTGGAGCTGGGAGATCAGAAGAGTGAGGAAGAGAGTGCCTGTCTGTGTGGAGTGGAGGAGGTGATTGCTGTGTGCTATAGCCACTGTGTGTTAAACAAGTCCAGTGCAGTGCTACGTTATCCAAAGCAGTGCACTTCTGCCAGCCTGAGGCATTAAAAAACTTACAAGTCAGGCTACCAGATGGCAAAAGAATATGTAAAACTGATAGGTAGTCCAAGGGGAAAAAAAAAAAAAAAAGCAGTTCCAGGTGAGTTATTTTTATTTTCTTCTGATTTTGCAACTTTTAAGTACACTTTGGATGACAGTCAAATCTTTTTCCTTTCTGTGATGACTAAAAAATTATTCCCAGTCAGATGAAAGCAGTGTAAGTGAAATCTCCTGTAACTATTCAACTGCGGGCATCTGGATTTTTGAAAAAATGATGCTGTTAAGATCATTGCTCACTGCCTTGGCTAGCGGCTGGTGAAAAGCAGACAATGGGATTATTTGTTTCCATACCGATTATTTTTGCTGCCTCAATTTTTTTCTTTGCTGTAACAGCCACTATGGACATCGCTTTTTTTTTTTTTTCTTTTTTTCCACCTCCTTTATTTTAAGATTTCCTCAAGGCTTCCCACACGCCCCTGCTATGCAAACGCTCACACTGAGCTCACCAGCAGGGCCTCCATCAGCAGCAAAGCAAGCAAGCTCTCCTTTTACAGCTGACTAGCTTTAGTAATATCAGCTATGTGCTGTCCTTTCAAACCAAAAAAAAAACCTCCACTTCTCCGTTTCTGTAGGAATGTAAACATGTAATTTTAAATTTTTTCAGGGTTTTACTTGGTTGTTTGTTGTTGGGTTTTTTTATGAGAGGGGTTTGTTCTATCTGGAGGGGACAAGAGCAGGGGAATTCACATGTGCTTCGAAGCCTCTGCATTTCTTTCCTCAGTAGATAAGACAAACCAAGCTTTCTCACTGTATGTTATTTTCCATACTAAGTCCAGGTTTTGTAGAGCAGAATCACAAAGACTTTCAATGCATCATTTTGTGAATGGCAAAACCTTCATTAAGCCCAAGTGGGGGGGGGGGGGGAACCCAAAACAAAAAACCTCACTAGCTAATGCTTAAGTAACAAATGCCACCAAGTGCCCATTTTCTGAACAACTCTTTTTCAGCTGATCTAAAGTGAAATGTTCTGTACAACTGTAATACTCAGGAAACAAACCCACCAAGTCTTCTGATTTACTGGTATTTATGCACTGGTATAGTCATTACCAACTGGCTAGCTTAGTCATTACCAACAGCCGGCCGTAGGTACTGTATAATACTGAGAAAAAAGTCTAAGTTAGTGATGAACTTCAAGTGCTTCAAAAATCACTCAAAGAAGCTCCTGCAGTAAATGGCAGACATTGCAGGAATTTTGGTCCATCATATGATTTAAATTTAGTAGTGTTATTCCTGTCACTGCTGTATCAAGCCCCAAGCTGACAGTTGGCTGAACAAGGGAAATAGGCAGAGTTACCTGGTTTAGGTTTTACCATGTTTACCATTTTACAACATTATGCATAACTGTAACTGTGTAACAAAAAATTTAAATCCGTTTTGTCTTTTTTCTTCCAATGTTTTGGAAGAAAAAAAAAGAAGAGCCAGAGCTCTCTGACGACATTTTTGGCACAAATCAGAATCCACTCGGGAAGCCTGCCTAGAAGCACTAAATTTCTGCAAGATTCAGCTATACTTCATAGCAGGTAAGTTATCAAAGCAACCAGAGTAGTGTTACATCTCCTACTCCCTGACAGCAAGAATGAAGTGAGAGAGCTAAATATATACTTGAAAGAAAATTATTTTTTAAGAAGGGCAAAGGCCCAAAAGCTGCTATTTTAAGTAAAGTACCTGTATAACCATTGTTTTTAATCAGAAAAGTGTGAGAAAGTTAAAAAGATCCTGCTACAATTATTTAATAAGGATCATAATCTATCCACATGTGAAATAGAAAAATAAGATACCAAGATTTTGTTGAAACAAGCAATTAATGTGCATAAGATAGCCATTTTTAATTTCAAGTAGTGTGACCATAGCAAATGCAGCTCTTGCAGTTACTTTCCTTCCTACTCTTTTCAAATCTTTAAATTTTATATTGGGCGGGTTTTTTTCTGCTTCCCGGAGTAGCAAAAATCCTGATTTCGCTTTTGTTTAAATGTTATTCCATTAATGACCCAGTGAATCAACGTACAAATACAGTGTCTCTCTTCTTTCTCTTTAAAGAATAGCAGCTGTATTTGATTTGCAAAGGATAGAGAACCATCTCCAGGATCATTTAAAATTCTTGATTGATTACTAAACTTTAAGATTTTTTTTCCTTTTCTAAACAAAAAATAAAATCATAGGTAAGACACCTGACTCAACGCCTGTAGTTTTAAAATGTTCCTTAGTAGACCGAAGTGTACAGTTTACTCCTATACGTGCTTCATTTCCAGATTTTCTTCTCTTTATCCCACTCCCCCAGGCTTCAGAGTACCTATCTCCATGGCAACACTCGATAAGGTTGGTGGGTGGTGTTATCACAGCAGGCTTCCCCACAGAAGGTCTCAGCCATATGGATTATTTATGAACTCGCATGACAGCACCAGACCCACTGAAATACTTCTTGAGCAAGTTTTCTTGTCTCTGAAAGCCAGTGAATCAAAGCAGGGCCATCCTCACTGCAGTCAGTGCCCGTGAGTAGAGAGTGGAGAAAAAGCACCATGAAGGTGGTCACTCATCCATTCCCCAAAGCTGCTTTGCCACTGCCCGCAAGTTTCTCCTACCCCCAGATGAACACCTAATGACACATGCCATAAATCATAACTGTTGTACATGTCAATCAGGGAAATTGGAAACTTGCAGTTGCTGACAAGAATAATAACATCTCAGTTATACCATGACTAAAGAGCTGATATAACTGATAACGTTGTTTGGAGTTGCTGTTGCAGCTACACAGCAGTGTCTCTGAGTTAGTTCCTGGAAAAAAACTAGCAGTTTGGCTTTGACATTACTTTTTTTGCCTGTTTTTTTCCTAAATCTTCAGTATATTTTTTAGCGAAGGTTGTTGCATTTACACTGTATTCATGCAAATAGTGCATGACAATTTTTTCAAAGGATTGCTATAATAGCAGCCTATTTCTTTAAAATAACAGAGTGCTTTGGATAAACACATTTTCTGAGCAGAAGATACAGGGCTATAAGGGCCTGTCATATGCAAGGCCTTCATCCAATCATTTTTATAAATTTATTAAGCACCATATTAGAGCGAGACTGATTTTCCTAAAACACAAAACCATTGTTATCAAATAGGTTTTTGTGATTTTTTTAACATAGCCTATACTTAAGATTGAATGGTTGTGATTTATCTTCCTAGCTATCTGTATTTTTATAATGTATAGATATGAACCTTAATTGGTGACAATAGGCTTCCTTTATGATCAGTAAGAAGTAGGAAATGTTAAAGCACAATTCATCAGATCCAATATTAAAATTTGCTCATAGATCAGATCAATTATACTCTAAACACCATAAGAATTCACAGGGTAGTTCAGCCAACTTTTTGGAGAAGAACAATTCAGATGCTATAAAAAGGGTTTCAGATCAGCTAGTAAAGATGTTACCACTTTTACCCCACAATTCCTTCTTCCTCACATACAATACATCCCTAATTAAGGAAGAATGCTTCAGATTAGAAGATCCCTATCATTTACAATGCAGCAGCTGACTCAACTTGGTAAGAACTTGGTTAGTGCAATTGTGATAATCAACTGGAAGGAGGCAGTAAGAAACAATGTCTGGTCGTGATAGAGAAGGGAAAATTGAAAAGGAAGGAGAATTCAAAGAAGGAAACCAAAATTATAGAATGTAGGAACCACATTAAAAATACTACCTTGACAGAAGCTTTGTCACTTGTCTTCCTTGGATACAAATTTGTAGCTGCAGACTGGGAGTAAATACTGAGATATTTAAGGTATTGCTGAAGAGACTTGGCCAAGTTCACATCATTTTCCAGATTGTAATTTCTTTCATTATCTGCATTCTGTCCCAAAGTCCTGCACAGCAAAAGCAACAAAAAGTTACCAGCCTGTACAACAAATAAAGTGCCAAGCCAAAAAGACACTACAAACCACTGAAGCTGGTTCCATACATAACAAGAGAGTCACTCAAAAGCTTAGCAACCAAAAAAGTACAGGAAATTCAATGTTTCAGCAAAAGCAGTCAAAAAATCTTGCACTATTAACAATTTATTGCAGGAATCAAAGTTAATGATCCAACAGTAAATCAAATGCCTACATCAAGGCAAAGCCATATTAGGAAGAAAAGAAAACACATGTAAAAAGAAAGTATACTTGATTAAAATGCACCCCAAAGAAATATGAGATGTTTCTAAGATTTTTAAAAAATGCTCAGTTATGATGAGATTCAACATCAATTTGGCCCTGCACCAACTGACAGAATATAGTGAGTCTACTGGATGTGCAGAAATAACTCAGCAAGTCAGGTCCAGCAAAAGGCTTAAAAAGGGAATAATGAGATGGAACAAGTATCTTTTCTGATCTCCACATATGCCTGGGATTCACAGAACAGCAGTGTTTCCTAAATGGTTTAGACAGCAAAGAAAAGCTAAACATGCGATGAAACAACAGCAGTGTAGAGGTGTTTACATGGGATTCAGAGTGCTGTGTGCAATGAATCTGAATTATTACCAGCTCCTCTCATTTATCTCAACAACACATCAATGATTATAATTTAAATGTCAACACCGGTAACTATTTCATTCCTTATGCTGGAAAGCAGAGAGAGGGTTCCCAGTCTGTGAGTGACACACTGTTTTGAGGAAAATCACCTTTTCGATGTCACGATTTCCTACCCACATGCCCACGCACTTCTTTACTGAAGAACAATTCCAGGTGGAAGAGCTTTCCACCTCAGGGAGGCAAGGCACCATTTGACTTTCAATATCTCCGTGCCACTGTAAGCAAAACTTTATTCTACCAGCCCATGCCATGGTGATTATGTAGGGGCACAGCTTGAGAGAGTACCATTATTTTGTTTTCCAAATCTTGGGTTTAGTTACTTTACACACAAAGTAACAGATCCCTTCAATGTTCACAGTTGCATCAAATGTTTGTCCCGACTAATTTAGAACCATTAAATGCAATTAATGATCTAATTTACTGTGGGGGCATTGCAACCAATAGTGCTTCCAGGGTTGCTCACTTTCAGGTACCAGAAAAATCCTCCACCTCTTCTCAATGTAAAACAACCAACTGCCCATCAGGCACACAAAGTCTAGGAAGAAGTTTTACTGCACAGAGCACTACAGAGATCTTGATATAATTCACCATAAGATTGCTTACTCCTCATGCTGTTCCTATTTTTTTTCTTATTCCGGAGCTCTAAATTCTGTCTTATGATGGAGGGTGGACATGCAGGTAACATTATGCACCTACTTTTCAGCTTAAAGCCAGACTAAAATTGTTCTGAAGTTGTAGAAAGAAAGATGGGCAGTTTGCTTTCTGCTTCAATAGAGGTGAACTAATCCAAAGATGCTCTCATCATAGAACGTATCCCAGGTTCAAACACTCATCTTTCATTCATCAATTAATTCCCACACCTATCTTCTCCCTTCTTCACTAACTTTGAAAAGAAATGGAAAATGGAAATACCAGACCAAATTCCACACTGAGGATTTCCACTGGAGCTAATGGGAACTGAATGTACAGATAAAAGACAGTATTTAGGTTAGCTTTTCAAGCCATTATTTACAGTATAAAATCGCTCGCACTGGTGGTAGAAGCAAAATCTGGGTCTAGGATTTCTCATTTTTCTTACAGAGACAGAATTTCCACTCAAATTGTGTTTCAATTCCACATCAGATGTAGCATTTTATGCTATAAACTTTTAAACAATTAAAATGTAAAAGTCTAACAAAGCATTAGATTTCATTTGATGACAGCTTTAATAAAATCCTTTGAATACATATGAAAGTTTGTTTAAAATGTCTGTAGTTCACTGATATACCACTGTTGTTCACCTTGTTAACATAGGAAGTAATATGTATTATATGAGCTACTACTGCAACTCAGTTAAAATATTTCCTTTAAATTTAACAAAGTGATATTGGAAAACAGATGAAAGACAAATATATAAAAACACCTGGTGAGTAGGAGAAATGACTGTCAGCTGAGTTCTTGTTGTGCACTAGTTTGGAACTATTTTCAGTTCAAATTTGTTCTGAAAATACAATGAACTTTAGGGTATAAAGACAATAACATATATAATTATTTATCCACAGAAATAACCATATATTTTATATTTCCTACAAAAACCTGAGCTTTAGAAGCTTTTCTGTGGGAATATCTAAATCACTGCACCTCAGATATTTCTAGAATGTTCTCAATTAATAGATATCACAATTTTTAGAATAAAGTTTCTCCTTTTTAAATGCTGTGAGGGTCTTATTACTGACTTAATGGTGGTTTTATTATAGAAATAATGCTATACTTCATTTCATACATTAAAGTTTGCTGGAAATGTTTGTGGCTTTCCCTAATTTCACCAATGAACACAACTGACATTTATTCCCTGTGTGCAGAATGGACTTTTTTCCTTTATCTTGGATCCTCTTTCAAGAGTGGGGTTTTTTTTTAATTTAATAAGGGCCCAGGAAGTACCATGTACACTCCAGTTAGCCACCAAAGAAAGAACTTTCATCTTGAAATCAAGCTACCAGCTTCAGTGGCTTTTTTAAAGATGAAATCCATGTCTTCTGTTTCATCAGATTTATTACGTACTAATTTAGCCTAAGTCAATTTACCTTTCAAGTGTCTGAGTCTATTTTCTTGCTCTCTCCAGCTCTGTGGGGACTAATGACTCATTAGTATAACTTCATATTGTCTTATTACACACATCACCCTTAATAAAAGGTCTTCCTGCCATAATGTTTCTTTGATCATTAGATACCTAAACTAAGTTGCTTTTTTAATTATTTAATTACTATCTGATCAGATTTTAGCAAGTGCATTGAGCATGCTGAGCATATAGCAAACTTGATCAGAATCTACAAGATGCCAGAGAAAACGTTCCTACTGTTCTCTGACCTACAGAATATATTGCAAATGGACAACCAGAAAAATCAATTAATGTTTTAAACTGTTGGCACACAAGATAATGCTTTCAGAAGCACAGCTTGGTAACTTCAGAAAATCTATCCACAACAGGACCTGCTATAAGCGGAACACATTTGAAATTCTGATGTTCCTGAGGTGTCAAAACACAAAATGGGTTATTTTATTTTTTTAATGTATAGTTCTAGTCAAAATGCAAACCTGATCACAACAGGAATTTCTAAAAGTGATCAGCTATTCTCAGTCAAAAAAATGAAATTATTTATTTTATCTTCTTATATGCTTTATTTTTATATAACTATGAATCTGGAACACTGCAGAATATAGTCTTGATCTCATGGAAATCTGGCATATTTTATCATATTCTTATGAATAGTAGTTTTAGATACACGCATTCTGAAAAAAAAAAAAAATCCCCCAGAATCATAGAATATTTTGGGCTGGAAGGGACATTTAAAGGTCATCTAGTCCAATCCCCCTGCAGTGATCAGGGACAACTTTAACCAGATCTGGGTGCTTAGAGCACCATCCATCATGACCTTGAATGTTTCCAGAGATGGAGCTTCTACCACCATCATTCAAAAACATTTCTTATACCATGAGCAGAGAGTAATTCATACAGTAATGGGATTTGGTGTATCTAAGCAGTGAAAACATGCTTATGGATTCAGCCACATATTGTCACCACCTTTATGATAATCTCCTTTAGAAGTTAAGTTTCTATCTTAGCACACTTTTGAAATGTATGGTGCTGTGATTTTAAGGAATGCTTTTGAATCTGCAAACATCTGAAATAGAGGGTCAAATTCTGTGAATTAAATAAAAACAAACTGAGGGAAACAGCTGAAGCCACTGGGCAGTATCAAATACAGTGTGTTTTTATTTCCATAAAAGAACAGAGAAAAGAAATGGTTCTGCAGTATATTCAAACCACATACTGTGGTATATAAAAATCTAAAGTCCAACATTCAGTATCTTGCTCATCAAGGCTGGAAGCTCAATCTCTGTCCCACTATGAAGAAAGTTTTCTATCAAAAAGCACTTCCTTTCAATGTCACTAGTTTTGAGATTGCATTTCTTAAAATCATGTGGGAGAAAGCAAAATTTACCATTTTTAATGTTCCTAAAATTTTATGCATTCTAAAACTTCCTTCTGAGGTTTGTGTGTTTGGGTTTCACTTAAAAGCATGTGTGGTTGAACAGATGAGGTAAAAGAGTATATCTGTGCCAATATATAAAGATGATATAATTGCAGGTCTGATAACATATCACTCTACGGAATTAGATATTGTGTCTCTTGCCACCAAAAACTGCTAAGTCAGCCTTCAGTATCTTTCAAACCATGAGGAAAATGGCTTCTATAATACAAAGAATAGATAGAAATGTCCCAACATTGTTTTCTGTCATGGGAACTTGCACGAATCTCTCCTTCCTGGACAAATTTTGCAAATGAGAACCTATGAACTTTGAAACAATTACAGTTATGTTTTGGAAGAATATGAGTTTGAAAATATATTTAGTTGCTCAAGTGTAATTCAAATTTTTTTTTTAATTTCTTTCTGTGGGCTTATTCCAGAACAATATGATGTTCTGGATGAGCTACTACATAAATCTTCCTTTTTAAGCCAGTTATAAGTAGAGCTGTCTGAAATGACACTAGACACTGTGTAGACTTGATAGAATCATAGAATGGTAGGGGTTGGAAGGGACCTCTGGAGAGCATTGAGTCCAACCCCCCTGCCAGAGCAGGAACACCCAAGGCAGGCCACACAGGAACAGATCCAGGCAGGGCTTGAAAGTCTCTAGAGAAGGAGACTCCACAACCTCTCTGGGCAGCCTGTTCCAGGGCTCTTGTCACTCTCACACTGAAGAAGTCTTTCCTCATGTTGAGGTGGAACTTCCTGTGTTTCACCTTGCTACCATTACCTCTTGTCCTATCACAGGGCACAACTGAAAAGAGACTGGCCCCTTCTACTTGACATCTACCCTTCAGATATTTACAAACATTAATAAGATGCCCTCTCAGTCTTCTCTTTCCCAGGCTAAACAGTCTCAGGGCAAAGGTGGATTTTTAGTCTCCCTGAACCTATGGTTGGGATAGGAGTAGTGATACAATCCATCTGCAGTCTTCTTCTGGCTCATGACATGTGGGTGATGTAAGATCTACCATCACATTTTGGGCTAGATGTCTAGGTTCACATGTGGGCTCTTGCTACTGGCCCCTCTATTTCACAACCCAGTGATGGCACTAAACAGCCAGCTAGTGCCTTCGCCTCTTCACCCACAGTCAGTTCTCCACTAGGATTATTATTTTGCTTCAAGGGCAAGCATTACATGACACTGACTTTGACAACATCAGTAATCAGTTTTTGGGCTGAATGTAGCTCTCATAAGCTTTATAACAGCAGTTTGATGAGACTAGCGTAGTCTCATCTGTTTAAGAAAATCCCCCCTGAGCACAAAGCAGCATTGGGAAATATCTTTCGTGCCTGTGACAAGTTCATTGGAATTTCTAATCTGCAGCTTCCCCACAGCTGCAGGCACCCCTCCAAAATGGGTCTGTCTTGAGGTATTTATATCATGTCTGTCACCAGGGTAGCCAAGCACCACATGGAAATGTGGCACCCAGGTTTGCAGCTGATGCAGCTCATCATCATTTTGTCTCTCTCCCAGGTTCCCCGCCCTGGCATGCTTTCCACAGTGTTCGCTCCAAAAAAGTTCGTTACAAATGTTTGCTCCTCCAAAAGCTCCCACATGGGAACAGTGGGCAAGCCTGGCATCTGTCATTCTGCAGTGCAGCATCCCCTAAACAGAGAACAGGCTTTGAGACAAGGCTTTAATTTTTCTGTGCGAGAGTTTGGGTTATCATGAAACAGACTTCAGATGCTACAGCAAGCTACAGTTAGCTGAATAGTATTTATACTATGTCTTCAGACTCTTTCCTAATTAATTTTTAGTGTCTAAATCTACTGAGCTTACCAGAAGGATACTTTACAGCGATGACAAACCGATGTACAGCATCGCACTTGGTCATACAAAGCCATGAACTATACTCCCCTTTAATCTCTTTCTGACCAGTTCTCAAAGTACTTCAGCCTGAACTATCTAATATTCTGATCAGCCATTTCCTTTCCATTTTGTCTGCAGTTTTCATCCCTTTCTTGTGTTCTCCCCAGTATTTACTCATAGGAGAGTAATCTTATCTCAAAGACGAAGTTTCTGCTCTTCAAAGCCAATATACAGCTTGGATTGCTAGAAAATTATTTGTAAAATGGCTGATAAAAGAAAATCACTCCCAAGCAGTTCTGGTCTGATCCAGATCTGAAGCCAAGGTAAAAGACCTGGGACTTCAGAAAGCAGCCAAGGAATTTGAACATTTGTGCTGTCTAACTGGAATATAAGTCTGAAACAGTTGCTAGGCAAACTGACCCAGTGCTTCCCAAACCAACCCCACCACTGGGTTTCATACACACTTGTATGTCTTAAGTTTGACAGTTTTGCAAAATATGTTCAGGAAAAAACACTCTAAGTGGCATTTAGGTTACAAAAAGCTGAGAATTCATTGGGTAACAGGCATTCCTGGGCAGTGAGGCATCTCTGTGCCCACCCAACCAGTCACTCAGCCCACCTAGTATGGCTCAGGTAAAAGGACTCACCAAGCATCAGTGGGTGGGTAAGACTTTTGCATTAAGCCTTCTGAACAGGACAGAGCTTTTACCTACTTTTAATAGTTTGCTCCATTTTGGCAGATGTTCACAATGAAAATTCTCCCAGAGGAAGATAAACCAAAGGATGGGAATCTCAGACAGACATGGCTAGCACTCTTTTTTTTTGTTTGTTTTTCCTCCCTAACATTTCAAACCTGGAGAAAACAGGTATGCAGTGTGCTAGCAGCAGCCTCCTTAGTGCTTCCTGCTAGCTTTGTCTCTTGCACATTTGCTGAACCCTGTAGTTACAGAAGGTTACTGACACAAAGACAGATTCTGCCATTGATTTCCCATGTTTTCCCTAGAGAGCAGCCTCACTGACTTCCAAGGTATTACCCACAAAGCAAACAACTGCTTCCACTCATCTGGCCCTCAACAGCCATGTTACGTGCTTGTTTTGCCCACACACTGCTCCACAGAGACTATCACAAACCATGGAAAATTCCAAAATTCGCCTTTGGAATTCCTGTGTGTTTTGAATGGGGGAAGGGGCTAGGTCTGCATCCAGATGAAGTTTATATTTGATTTGTGGTTCGAAGATGACCCAAGACTAGAGTTCATATTCATAACTGAGGAGTGGAAAAATCATGGATTCAGCTGATGAGGATTCTTACAAAAATAACTGCTATTGTTGGATTTGGGGCACACATGAAGCAGAGCAGAACACTGAGTATACCCTCAGCATCTTCTGATTTCCCTGTTATGACCTTTTAGTGAAGCCCTAAAACCAGACTTTGAGACTTATGATTTTCTAATTCTTATGCTGAGCAGTATCTACTGAAGCAGATTTGCTTGTGAGGATTAAATCCCTGGGTATTCAAAAGACATTGTGACATCTAGCTTCCATGTGATGCCTAGACTACACCTAGGACTGGACTTTGTCCTGATCTAGGTGTTGGAGAGTGCACTTCCACCACTATGACTTATAGAGGTGAGCATGCTTGTTGCACTGTCCAGGGCACTGGGATAGGGCTAAGGCACTTGTGTCAGCTAGAAGATTTATACTATAAATATGCATTGTTGTTTACTCCTTGAACTTGATTTTGCAGTAGCAGGGTAGAGTATGATTTTCATCGGAGTTCTTTATTCACTTCTGGGAGTCTTCTTTTCCCAACACTGCATCTGACAACACATTCAAAAGCAATATGAGTTCTTCAAAGCTATGGAGGGTGGCATATCTCTTAACTTCTACAAGAAACACATTGTTTGGAAGGAACAACACAACCTGCCCACAGACCAGCAGAGTCAAATAAAATATGCATCAGGTCCTCCTTAGCTGATGTGCTCCAGCATCACTAGAAACAAATCTGTTTGCTTTTTCATCAGTGCAGCACATCGCATCAGTTTTCAATTCATTCCATTGCTGATCCAAAAGGGAAAGAAGCCAACCCTTTCACTTTTCCTCTGTTGTTAAAGCACAAGCATTTTATTTGGAGACTCTGAAAACATAATTGTTTAAAGTCTTAAATGAGTTTCCTGTGCTGCCAAAGATATCCATTCATAAGTCACCAATCAGACCACTAGAAATCTTAAGACGGGAATAAACATCATGAGACCTTAAAAAACAAGAAAATTCTCTCTCTCTCCCCCACCCCTCTCTCCCACTCTTCCCCCTCCTGCCTTCCTTCCTTCCTTCCTTCCTTCCTTCCTTCCTTCCTTCCTTCCTTCCTTCCTT
>WTSP01010862.1:0-21486 GCA_025331215.1 Actenoides lindsayi
AGAATCCAGCTCCTGAACACAGCTCCCATCTGCTGCTGGGCCCAGTCTGGGACTCTCCTGGTGCCTGCTCCACAGCACCAGTGGTTATGGTGACATAATTGCTATCAGGGGGTTGGGTTCAATACTGGTCTTGTCTATATTTGTGTATTTTTTGTTATTATTATTTTCAATTTCACTAAAGCTGTTCCAATTCCATTCCTAATGTCTGAGTCTCTCTCCCTTATTCCCTTTCCCTTCCCCTCTGGGAAGAGAGGGGGGTTAACAGAGAGCGGCTGTTACAGGTCTCAGGGGCTGCCCTGACCCTAAACCGTGACATTTGGAAACACTCATATATAAACTGTTTTGTTGTTTTGATTTGTTTGTTTCTTTTTTTCTATGGGGCAGGGATTATGTTTTCTTTCTATTTTGCTGAGCACAGGAGCCATTTAAGTGTTGAAATTGATGTATCCTGATTTTCCCTCCTCTGATGCGTTAGCACTTGCTAAATCTGTGTTTTGAATGTCTGGGAAAGAGGGCAAACAACACTTATATTTTAGCAGGAGACTATCTTCTCTGCAATTTATGATCAATACATATGTATGTATATGCATATGTATATGTACACGTATATATACAATACATATATATGTAATTTCTGGCACAATGCATATTGCTGTATACAGATCTTTCCTAAAACAGATTTCTGTGCTTCCAGAATACAACCCTGCTGATTTGGTACATTGTTTGTTTGGTATTTTTTTAAATACAGGAAAAAAACAGCTTTGTGAAAAGATCTGTGCTAAGATGGGACCATCAAAATAAGGCTCCACTGTGTAACAATAAGTATGAATTATTAATTTTGTTTGCCATATTCTTTATGAAAATGTAAATACCACCTACAAACAACTGCATGTAAAGAAATGCAAAGAACTCCTTCACTGATGAATATGACTCATTTAACTGACTATCAAATGAACTGTATCACTGGTAGATGATTCATGTTGGTGCATGTGAGGAAAAAGACTGGTTTTTGTCTTAAACATCTGTGTTTCTGGTTGTCAAGAATAATAACATTCGTGCTTAAAACAAATAAAGTTCCCAGTTTGACACATATCTTTTGGTCTCGTCACAATCTGATTTTTAATGGGATTTTAACCCAAGCTCCTTAGACTGGATTTTTCTAGAGAATGTGGTTTGGTTGGGGTTTTTTTTAAAAAAAAAAGGGCTTAGAGGAAAACAAGCCAGCCTTAATAAACAGCTCGTTTGCTCCTCTGCAACAAACCCACCAATCTTTCTGCTTTTTCTCTTAATCAAGGAAATTTAAATAATTAAAATCCATACAAATTTTCCTCTCCAGTGGGCACCCGAGCAGTTGGAAGCCCTCACCAGTACTGGCAGGAAGAAAGCCTATGTCCCTGCACTGAGATCATGAAGGACTGCTTAGAGCATACTCAACAGGGACATCACAACCTGAAATTAATAACAAGTCTAGAATATATAGACACGTTGCATCTCCTTCTTGGAAAGAAATCAGTTCCTAAGGGGAAAAAAAAGTAATTTTGAACCTTAAGCTCGCAACTGGCTCTAAAGGGTAACCACCCTACACACTTCAGTCTATTTTAGGTGAAAAAAGTCTGGTTTCATATTTCCAAGCACTCACTCTGTGTGGCCAAAGAAGCAGCCACAATGGTGCAGGTGACAGACCACAGTGTCAACGCAGGGAAAGGTCATGGCAGCATATTGGAAAGACAGACCCTGCCACTGAGATAAAATCACAGACTCATGGAATGCCTGAGGCTGGAAGGGATCTCAGAGATCATCTAATCCAACCTTCCCGCCATGGGCAGGGAGACCTCTCAACTAGATCAGGTTGCTCAAGGCTTGATCCCACCTAGCCTTGAACACCTCCAGGGAGGGGGCATCCACATCCCCTGTGGGCAATCTATTTCAGAGTCAATCCTCCTGGCTACCATGGAAAGAAGAAACTGGGCTTGACTCAACAGCTCTCCGACTACCCAAGCACAGCAAAGGTCCATATGACTTCATGAGATGCAATGAGAACGTACTTGCGTCAAGTTAGCTGTATACACATAGGTCTCATTGCCAATAAGGATGAGGAGGTCTGAGAAAAAGGCACCAAGCTGCTAGAACTGCAGGTGTCTCAGCACTTGGAAACATAGGGCTGGTTACCAGCTGATTCTCTGTCAAAGAGGTCCCACTTGCAGCCACTGGATGTGAAACAGCCTCTTATAAATCTGACTTCTGTCAACAAGGAGTCCTAGAAGGAAAATGTAGGACCAGGGGAGCTTTTAGGCTTAAAACATTTGATTTTATGGTTCTCTACATAATCTCAAGCCAACAGTACTCAGGGTAGAAGTGTGACTCTCTCAAATCAGCTCTAAGGAAATGAAAATGCTCAGTACAGGCAGATCCTGTCCATATATAATGCATCTTCTAAGCAAGTTAGCACCACTATCTAGCCAATCCTATAGAAGAAGCAGATAATTTACCATCACCCTTGCCAAGGACATCTGAATTTCACCAATCGCCAAAGGAGACCTCTGGTTGATGTTTTCAACACCAGACCTACTCCTGAAACTACCCTGAAATGTGCCAGGAACTATCAGCCATCCCTGAAAGTTTATTTCAACTACCTTCTACAAACAGAAAAGCTGTGGATTTGAAACCTGAAGAGGGCTCTGGCCTCTTTAGCAGAGGTAAAATGTGGTTTTGCTTGTATTCAGCTGGTCTCCACCAGGCAGGGAAGATGTGAAGACAGATCAGAGTAAAGTTTCTGGAGCTGACCTATTCAGGGTGAAAACTCAGCTACACAACTAGATGTTGTTGGCATGGACAAACACAAGTATTTTACTTTCCACCCATGAACGCAAGGGATCACATCCAGCATGGGAACCGAGTAACTTGAAGCCACAGGTAGGAAGTCCTGGAGTGAGGTGCTGTCTTCTGACCTTGTTGTCACTGAGGACTTAACTACAGGACGCTAAGAACTGTTCCAAATGTGAAGGCAGTGAAGACCTGGTTACTTTGCCATTAGGAGGAAGAGGTTGGGGGAAAAGGACAATATAGTAGAGGAATCCCAGGGGTGGGTCTGCACATCCATGGGGTTTTGGGGCTGTGCTGCCACCGGCTCATAGATGAGGTGGACATTCCTGGTGATTTCCACTGCCAGCCTCACTCCACAATGTTTCGCTTATGAAGGGCTCTTCAGAAATCCTTCAAACCCAGTCACAATCTCAGAATTGACTTCTCATTACTCACTACCTACCTATTTTCTTGGCAGAAAGCCCAAAGACAGACATGCAACGATGCATGTAGAAAGATGAAAATATATTTGTGCTAAACATTATATAAAAAGCAGGAAAACAAAGACACAAAACTACATTTTTTAAGCATTTCCAGAGTCAACACTGTTTTGGGGCAGGAAGGTTGGCTAGAGGAACTGGAAAGGCGACTCGGCACAAGAAAAGAAAAATAATTCCATTCCAGCATTCTCCATATGTCTTTGTGCCAACACAGTGTTGCGATTCTTTTGTTGGCATTTCAGAAGGGTTTACAGTATTGCCAATAACAAAACCTGTCCAAACTGAAGTGATGTTAGATGAACTAAGTACAGGGATGAGAACAGACTGGGCCTCTGAACAGTTATCGCTGATTTACATTTCATTTCTCTTACAGCTCCCGTCGGTTTTTAGGGGTTACAGAAAAATCTCCGTCTGTCCTACTTGATGAAGAATGTCTTAAACAGCCATTTTTCTCGTCATCTCTTTTCTTATCACTTTTAATTATCGACATATTTACTCACAGCCAGAAGCTGTCTGATTCAATGACAACATACTGAGAAGTGCAAAACAGAACCTTCAAAAAGCTTTCATGAATACTTTGCATGCTTCTGACCAGACAATTTACCCTTTTTCCCCATCTCCCTTCGTGTTTCTGATGTGAGCTCAAAAGCTGAAACAGAACCTGAAACTACTGTATTTCCCCTCCTGTCAGCTTGAAACCACCCAAGACAGCAACTTCCACTCACTTCTACGCAAAACTGTGACTCAACTTTCATTTGTACAGGAGTTTTCTCTTGACACCAAAATGTTTTACTGGTCAGCAACCAGATCATAGAATCATTAAGGCTGGAAAAGACCTCTAAGATCATCAAGTCCAACCATTAACCCACCATTATCATGACCACTAAACCACGTCCCTCAGCACCACATCTCCATGGCTTTGAAACCCCTCCAGGGATCATGGGGACTCCACCACTGCCCTGGGCAGCCTGGGCCAGGACTTGTCAACCCCAGAGAGGAAAAAATGGTTCCTCATGTCCAACCTAAACTTCCCCTGGTGTAACTTCAACCCATTTCCTCTCATCCTATCACTTGTTACATGGGAGAAGAGATCAACACTCATCTCACTGCAATCTTCTTCTGTACAAAGAGAAGGAAATGAAAGTTCAAAGCTTTGGATAAATAAAGATTTGCAAATGCACACATATACTCGAGTGCCTTTCCCAGAGCTCTAAAATCATCGGCTGCTGCAGTGAAATTCCCAGTACTGCAGCAAAGGACATTTTCAATATAAAGTCTGGAGAAGTAGGTGTGAAAACCTCATCAATAACCACAGTCATGGCTTGCATGGAGTTGAGTTATTACAAATGCAGCTTAGATATTTATTAAGATTTCGGTTATTTCAAGGAATCTAAACTGAGAGAATTGCTGAAACATTTTATTTATTTTTTTTTTTGCCCAAGGGAGTATGTTCTCATGGCTTTTGATTAAAGTTGACAGTATTATTTTCCTCTTTGCTGTACTGCTCTATTTAACCGTAACACGTGTTAACGTTCACCTATACATTAAGGCAGAGCTACTCCATGCAATACTGCAGTACACGTTTCTTCTTAAGCTCCCCAGTGATACAAACACAGTTCCTAAAAACTCCAGGTTATTTTACTCACAACCAGTCCCACATTTTCTTTCGAATTGAAATTCTAATTGCTTAGCATTTTATGAACACAGTCAATAACTACAGATGGGAAACATCAAAATTCACAGGTTTTGTTTTGTTTTTTTTTAAGTTACTAATTATATCTCTGAGTTTCTCTCTCTTCCCTTATCTCTCCTTAATTTTTCATTGTGGTACTTGCAAAACATGTTCTGCATTGAATGTGAAAATCAGAGGCATGGTTTGTGTTTTTTTTTTTTATTTTAATGCAGAAATGAAGTAACACTATAGGACACAGAACCCTGCTCTAAAAGTTACCTACTGGTATTTTTTGCTTCGTTTTCTATTTTCTGCTTCTCTGTAGATTGCTGATGTTGAAATATTTTGGATTAGATGTGACACTGACAGGTCCTACACAGATGGCAGAGATTCCTTCAGTTTGTTACAAATTCATCCTGGTCAGTACATTCCTAGTGGTATTTTCATACCTAGGGTTTTATGTTTCTGTTCTCTGTAATGAAATTAAGGAAAGGGCCCTCCCCTCCAATCCAGCCTCATAGATATGCTCATATTAAGATTACAAATTAGTGAACAAATAGATTCTTTTCCAAGCTAGGATGAACCAGACTCATCTTTGGCGGCTTTAGTTAAAGTTTTGTTCCACTCTCAAGTTGAATTTTATTCCACTCTCTTCAGGAAAGACATACTTGACACTGACACCTGGAACCACATCCTTCTCTCAGCTATGGACTGGAACACTCAAACTTCCCATGGTTGCACGCGTGAGGGATGTAACAGCTCCTGTAATGACTATTAACCCTGGGGCAACCAACTTTTCAACTCCTCTGAGTAAAAGACCGTTTTTACAGTGCAAAACATATCTAATTAGGCTACTTGTCCTTCTAAAATGGTAGGGAAAGATTGATACCTTCTTCCAGGTCCATAGGACTGTCTCTAGCTGTTCCTGTCCCAAGTCTGTAACACCACTGGCTCTGGTGATACCCATGATGAACCCTTGGTTAACCATAAACATCAATGGCCTGTGCAGAACACCTGGCATGATGCTCTGCAGTTTATCCTCCCTACTATTTATGTAGGAGAGTTGCAAAGGTCCCACTGTCCCCAGCCCAACTTGTTCAGAGTAACAGGAGCTGAATGGGAAGAGGTCCTGAACCCCTTACAGAAAATGAAAACATTCAGAACTGAGGCTGCTAATTCATTTTCAGGAAAACCTGTAGGAATTCTTGCTCTTGTAAAACATGGAGCACTTAATATTGCTAACAGAATCACATCGGTAACTGACTTCTAACCAGCTCAGGTTCTCTACTGTTCACAGCTGGAAAGGGCTCGTGTTTGTATTATGGGTTTGTGAGATGTTATCAGCATTATTTTTAGGCTTTGTCCAATTGTTTAACTCCGTCGCTTCTTCAGGGGCATGTACTTGTGTTTAAAATCCTAGTTGCTTTGGCTGCACTGTCTTAGAAACAGAAAACCTGGCATTTGACTCTGTAATGTACTAGGAAAAAGCCAAAGGAGAAAAGGAAACAGTAGCTCCCGTGGCACTCCTGTATCCTCTTAACATTTTCTTGTAACTATACTGTTTTATAGATGAAACTGTCAGTGCAAAAATGACAAATACAACACATAAAAGAAAAAAATGGGCAATAAATCACAAGTGACACTCCAGCCCATTGAAATGCATTCAGGCGGCACTGCAGAAAGGAGGAAGATTTCCTCTCGCTCTGCTTTCTGCCCAGCTCAGCAAGACAACCAGAATCCTTGAACCACCAGTACAAACACTGGGGCTATCGTGTGAAAAACAGGCTTAGAATTTCACTTTTTGAGAGTCAGATCCATTCTCACTCCATTTTCCTTGTCCTTGCAACAGCATCGTAACATGGCTTTGACTTTACACCACACAGGGGCTTGCTCCCCCCTGGACAACCACCCACAACTCCCACTGATGTAAACTCTGTTCAGAAGTATCAAGAGAAGAATAAACTCCTCAAATAGTGGATTCAAGCTGCAGACAGATGTAGCTGCACAAAGCTTTGTTATTACCGAGAGCATGGTAGGAAATCGTGGGTTGTTACCCAAAAGAGCATTTCCAGTTCCAACATGTCAGAAAACGTCTAAATCAACATTACATGGATCAGGAGAGAGAAAAATGAATGTGAATGCCTGTCCAGCCTGTGCTACTATACTATATACTACATATATAATGTATATTTTGTAAAGGACAACAACCTAGGTAATAGGTAAACGCCTCAAATTCACACTGTTGGTTTTTTGTGTTAATAAACAAGCTGTGTTTTCATTAATACATTACAAATCTGGAGTAAATCCCTTGACATTAAAAAAAAAATAAATTCAATGACATTGCGATGTACTAAATGACTGCTTTCAGTTGATTTTTTTTCACTTTGACAGTGGAATGGCTGAGAACAGAATCTGACCCAGACTACAGCAATAAATCTTGCGACGTATTGAATAGACATCTGAAGAAAGCTGTATTTTATGATGCTGCTAACTTCGTAAGGGAGAAGAAGCCAATTGGGATTATTTTATGGCTGCTTTTAACTTGGTTATGAAATACGCTGCTCATTTAGACCTTAAGGTACACTGGGTAAAAAAAATATAAGCTGTAAGATTTGCCAATGTATAGATTGTTTTAGATTCTTCCCAATTCTTAAGGATTGGTTATGCTAGGAAACTTTAGACTTCTTATCTTGTTGTATCTGATTTGTACCAAGAATTTAATCTCTGAAGAGTGTACAACACAGAACTCTCCCTTCCAGCTGCACGGGTAATTAACACTGGGTAGTAAAAAGGATGTTCTGTAGAAATCAGTCTTAATAATATCCAGTAAAGTAGTGGCTGCTCCACTAAATCACAAATGGAAATCCTTTAATTTAAATACAAGTAGCTCAGACATATTTCAACAATTAAGAAAACGCCTGGAAGAATGAACCCCCTAATCATAATTCCAAGCATGCTATTTTATCAGAATGCAGACAGAACAAAACAGATGAGGACCAAGTGAATACCAAATATGGCCAATTTAAACCTATTACATGAAGTGTCTCTTACAGGATAGCAAAGCAAACTGCAAATGTTTTCAGGCCTTCTCAAAAAAATGGATTTGTTATTCGACTTTAAAGTCAGGACCCTATGGTCACTTACGTATGTGATAAGTTTTTTGTTAACTTTCTACATGATTTTGACCGTACTGTTAAATTGTATTCATGAAAACATGGAGATGGTACCATAGAATTCCAGCATGATGGTTGGGTTGGAAGGGACCTCTGGAGATCATCTGGTCCAAACTCTCTGCTCCAGCAGGGTGACCCAGAGCAAGAGACTGAGAATCACATTGTTCAGGCAAGTCCTGAAAGTCTCCAGAGAAGGGCTACCATGAGAAGAAGGAGTATCATGAGGACTGTTACGCTTCATGTGAACATAGTCTTTTCTCCTTGCTGGCAGATGTTAGACAGTCAGATATTCTCCCTTATCTGATGGACGATGGGGTTGACTGAGGGGATTTCAAGATAGTTAGTTTTTTCAAGGTTAACGCTGAAAGCTAAATGCCAACCCCCAAATCTGAATTCCTTAATCACCAAGTTAATGCATCAGTGATACTAATGTATTCACTAATACCAACACAACTCATTTGCTTACTTTGGCTTCTAAGAATCAAAATCCCACAGTTGCCTTTGCAGCATGCTGCATTATAATGCAACTTAAGGAAAACTTCCTTTATGTATTTAAGTGAAACTGCAAGGAAAAGTTGCCTTTGCTACAGGCTGCAAAGGAGTACTGAAGGAAGGAGCAGCTCTGAAGGTCTTTAGGGCAAAAAGCAGGTCATCCTATAAATGGAACTTATCTTATTTCTATATGAAAAGGAGGGGGAAAGGAAGGACAAAGAGGAACTAATGAAACATTGATTATAAACTGCATCAGTAAGGGACTGGGACAAGTTGATGGCAAGGGTGGAGGGAATGAGTGGAAGCAGAGTTGGATTGAAAGCTGAGCTGTATTATCATGATGTTACTGAAGAGGAAGACCTTTCAAAATTGGTAACAATATTCAGGAATGCAGCCAAGATTTTACATATTCATTATGCAAGAAGCATCAACTTCCCACCCAAAAACCCCCAAATCCTAACCTTGACCTCTCCATTTCTGGTTATCTATCTCCTCAAATGCCAAAAGAAAAAAATCCATTTCTTGATCTCAGATGTAATTTCTTTGGTGCTGAGCAAAGAAGTGAGGCAAAGGCACCAAACAGAAAATGCTAAATTCCATTATTTAAGAGTTACAGCTGTAGGGCTTATGGTAACTGCAGTTAGCAGCAGTAGATCCTTTATATGTGGATCTTTTCTGCAGTTTGGGAACTTGAAGGAGAGCAGTGCAGGAAGAATGTGCATCATTTCCTGCTTCCTCACATCCAGGCCAGCTCCTGTAAAGCTCCTTTAAGAAAATCTTTGGGTTCCTTATGGATAGTGCAGATCCCATTACTGCTGTACAGCCCTGAAGTCAAAAAGCTGCCTAAGGGACTCCTACACAGCATGTCCCTCTAGAAAGACATTAATTCCTGTTGCTGTCCAGGAATCGGCCACCTGGGCTGGGTGAGGTTTTTTAATTCCCGTCACAGTTGTGGCCACCGAGGAGGAGACAGATGCTTCTTTCCTTTGGATCACACAGTCTTTCAAGCATGAGAAGGGGTTGCAAAAATGATAAGGGGATTTCAGAGGCTTTTTAATACGTTTCACATGAAATGCTGTTTTCAGGTATCATTCTATACTTTCTTTCCACTATAAAAATCAGTTTCTGGTAGAACATGTTTATTTTTTTGCTTTAAAAAAGCAAATAAAAGTCCCAGATCTGACAGACAGTCACAAACTACCAACACTACAGGCCACCAGTGACAAAGCAACCACACAACTACTTTGCTGGCTGTCCTATTCTACCTGTATTTCTGTTCTCTCATCATTAACTACTGTAGCCCTCTCCCTCTCATGGAATGGGTGTATCTCCAGTGGTTCCTGTAGCTACCCAGTTTTTCATTAAAACAAATAAAACAAAAATAAGAGAAGAAAACCACTGAATTCTCCATATGGAAAAATATATAGAAACTTATTTATGGAATCATAGAATTGTTTTGGTTGGAAGAGACTTTTAAGATCATCAAGTCCAAGAGACTCCTGAGATGAAGAAATCAAAACTTGTTGAAGTTCAAGGATGTTCTTTGTCTCTTCAAGGCTTTATTTGTATTTTCAAGGCAAAAATAACAGAGCTTCTGACAAGCAGCTCTAACAAGAACAAACTAGTTCTGCCTAGCACCATCTAAACACAGTGCTGTGGTTGGTCCCTATGTTGTTACATAACACAAATACACGTCCAACAATTTTGTCTTGACTGACACAGCAGCTTGGGCATTATGGCTCACTCAGCTTTGCCACTGTAACACCTACCCCAGAATTAAAAGCCATAGCAGACATGTCACTAACTCTCTTATCTTAAGCTTGAGCATTGAACTGTTTCTTATTGACTCTAGCAGCATCTAGATACGAAGAAGCTGAACTCCTCACTCCTTTGACATCCTGGTATCAACATTTCCAAGGAATTCTACCAGTATTCTTGAAAAATGCAAGGATTTCATCACTGGGTGAATGCTGATGGACTAGGCCTAACTTTCCCCCGCTATATATTCCACCAAACTCACCTTAGATTCTATGGTTTTAATGCTCTTTGCTTCTTTGAAAATAAAGATGTTTCCAAATCCCTTAAAAGTTTTACAAATGGGTTCATTATCTGACAAAAATGTGTCATTTCCCCAAGTCCACAAAGATTTTCTGGTACATTCTGGCCCAGCCTCCAAGCCTCACAGAGCCTAACAATTGTCTCACTCGTGTACTGAGTTTACTGGGATGATTAGATTTTAAAACCTTACAGTCTTGTTCATTCTCATATGTCACATGCTAGGTTATTTTGTTTTAATCCTAGAACTCATGTATGACATTATTAGAAAGGAATCCATTTTAGTGCTTTAGCTTAATTTTTTGCATATGGAAATGTTGCCAGAAAATACCACCTTCCCAACATTCTGCAGTAAAAAGAAATAAACCATTAAGATTTTTGCTCTAACTTACACATGCAACTCTTGCACCTAAATTATTTAGATATCCTATTGTCTTGATCTAATAACACAGGAAAAAAAAGAAATAACCAGGTGCACAGATATAGATCTATATTCACACTATCATTGAATTTACGAGTGGAGCAAGACTAGATCTCGTTACAACATCAGGCTTGAAGGAACATTCCACAGGTCACACACACAATGGGCACATGCAGCGGAGTTGTACGTACAGGGATGCGCGGGGGAGTTTCGGTGCCAAGCACACAAGTTCAACTTCATGGAGCCGAAGGGAAATTCATACAGAAAAAAAAACCCAACCAAACTTCTAAGACAGAAAACTACTTATGAGCAGAGAATGAAGAAACCGTCAGGGAAAAGGAGGAGAAGAAGACGAGACAAAATGGGCGTGATGACTTGTCTGTATTTGAAGATCTGACCTGTTAGTTGGTCGTCGCCTGCAGCAGGGGCGATGCGAATGTATGGTGTTGTAAGCTGAGTCACGATTATCGCAGCTAAGGCAAAGGAAGATTTCCAGGTCAGCATGCATGAGGGAAAAAAGAAGCCAGACTGAAGCTAGGCCAGCAAGAAGAATCTCGGTCAATAGTTTATCGTCTCAATGTCTTACAAAGGAAACCCCCAGAAAACTCCCCCACAAATTCCTTGCCATCCTCAGTTGTTGGTTTGGTTACTCTGCAAATTAATAAGCTTTTGTATGCCACTTGCATTCTGGAAGAGGACTCAAAGCACATTATTTACATGTAATGCATTGGAGGAAACTGGAAGCTCTTTGGCTCTGCTAGTCACAGCACTGGGCTTGCTAAGGAAAACTTCCCTGCTTATTCAGCTTAACTAGCAACCTCTCCAGGTAATTGGAACTAGGTTCACTTTTTGTTTTTCTGTTTCATAACAGCACGTTTCTCCTATAATTCTTTTTTAACATCATTTTTGTGGAAAGCATCTTTGAGCTAGCTAAGCTTCACTTTTCTTGTACCCACTTGGCTCTTGTTTCTGCAAACACACACGCACTCCACAAACACTCCACTTCCAGCACACGGCGAATGACCACTGAGAGTTGGCAAGCTTTTAGTATGCAACTTTTTGAGCTCTGAGTTTCAAGTTTGTGTTTTCCCACTAAGGAAAAGCTGAAAATCCTGAATTGTTTGTGTGCCTGAAGTATTCAGGCTTTTCTAGTCAGAGCTGTAACAATCATTGCCTGGTATAGGTGACTTATCCATGGCTCACATTAATAAAATCTCGTATTTCTTGGTTTGCCAGCAGTTCTATGATTGCCTCTAAATGGTTAAGCACACTGTGATACATATACATTAAGGAATACTAAAAAAAAATAAATTAAAAGGTCAGATCCAATATGATGCAGCTGGAGAATGATGCAAAGAAAAAATATTGGAAAATTAAGGACAAAATTATATGAAAGATCGCTCATTTGCACAGAACAGCCTGGGTGCTATTAGAAATGTGGCAACGAGTGAGGAAAATAGATCATCTACCATCTGCAGACAATTAAACTCAAAACTGCTGCTGCATAATATTTTGAAATATCCCTCTGCAACACTGAAGTGCAGTGTTGATAGTAGCTGCTAGAGAACTGTTGCTGTTGGATTTAAAATATTATAATATCTTTTTCTCCCTCATAATTAATGAAAGCCTTCCAATATTGCAAAATTAGAACAATGATGTCTCCCTCTCGAGAACCGGGTTCCTAGGAGATAACCAAGATGCTTCCATCCAGCCAGTGTTGTAAGTCATCTCTGGAAATATAGGCTTAATATAAATCACAAAACACCACAAAGTTGATAGCAATAAACTTGGAGGAGGTTTGGAATGTTTTCAACTTTGTCTGCTGAGATTTTACAGTCATTTAGCTTGCAGAAAGAGCCAGTATATGAAAGCCATATTTCAAGCAAAATACGACAACCTTTATTACCACTGGTACAAAAATCTCTTCTTGTCTTTTGTTTGTTTGTTCGTTTAATTATCTTGTCAAAAATAATGGGAGTGGCAACCCTGCAGTCTCCACATTTGTAGGTCCACCAGATAGGTCCTAGAAGCCTTCCTCTACAGAAAACTAAGATCAGAAGACTCTGCGTCACAGGGATAGACCGTCTCATCCTTCTCCTGGCAAAGTCAGTGGCAAAGACTTGGGCAGAAGCAGGAGGAGAACTTCTGGCTCTACAAACCCCAGTATTCTGATCCTAAATTGCATTTCCAAGCATTTCGGTCAGGATTTTTATATGATCTCTAGAAGAAGACATTTAACAGAGGTTTCATTTAAAAAAAAGTAATGGCCATAAAAAAATAATTTTTTTTTTTAATGTTATTGAGGTTTTTTAAAATACACTTTATGGAATGAGGAAAATATCATCCAGCTACTGACCCTACACATGCATTTGACCCAATAGCTGAGCACATCATCCCTGCTGACATCATCTGGAGTGAAAAGTGAAGTACTTCTGCTGGATCTGGGGCAAGAATGCTCTTGTGTATTTATCTTACAGTTCCTCATTTATTTTTATTTTAACAAAAAATACAAAAGCATACAGTGGGCCATGGAATGAATGCTGCAAAACTCAGTGATAGAATCTCAATGATCTTAAGAAGGTCTTGGGGGCACCAACAACTTTTAGGTTATCTGGAGGTGGGATAACTAAAGGAAATAGAGCTAGTAAATGATATAGCTATGCTCATGCCAGGTTCTGAACTCCCATGTTGGCCCTGTAGTCAGTGAGATTACTCTTTGTGCTCAAAATTAGGTACATAACTGACTTGATTAGGTCCTAAAAGCAGATGGTTGCCCACATATGTATGAAATTCTAGCGTGCGTCTACTAAGTCCAGTGGCCTACACAAGGCTGTAGGTATTTTCAGGATCAGACCTTAATTTAAAATAAGATGGTACCAGCTTTATACATGAATGGCCTAAAGCTCTTCCTCTCAGCTTTAAAAAACACCAAGCCTGAGCTTGTAAAGATAACAGAAGCCTAGAAAAACAGATGTTTTGGAAACGTTACCAGTGTATGAAAACTAGATGTCATACCAGAGAGCATTCACAACCTTCTTTGTAAGAAGCACCGTGCCAAATAGATGGGCACAAGGAGCACGTGATGGAGCAGAAGCAGCTCCACACTGTAGTGACAACACTCCATGGAGAAGGATGTGTGTCTGCAAGGGATCAGGCACAGCGGTCAGAGCAGCCTTTGTTGCCTGGGCTACAGGCAACTGGAACGTTGTACTGAGCTGTCTGGAGGATTGTGGATAGAAAGGGAGGCCAATGAGAGAGGACAACTCTCTTGTCTTGCCCCACTGTGGGTGTGGTGACTTCTGACCTACAGACATTAAGCATTTTTGATACTGTTTCGAGTCCGTATGTGGGAAGTGCCCAGAGAGCACAGAAGTCTGGTTTTCCCTCAAGTATCCCCAGTTGATCTAAAGGGAAAAATCTGTACAGACAGGTATGAGTAATATCATAGATAAATATGTCATGGTCTCAATTATTGCGGGGTTTTTTTACTATAATACAGACATGAAGTTTATAAGCATGGAAATCTGTGCTTTACAGAAGCCCTCCAAGAAATTGTTGCGCCACTGAGGACACCTCTGGTTTCGAAGCCTTCACAACAACCCCTCACATTCTTTTACAGGCTTTACAAAGGTGTTCTGAAGAATTCTGAAACATGCCTTCAACACAGAAATGTATGGAGATTTGTTTAAAATAAAAGCTGCATTTTCCTGCATCTCCATTGCCAAATGGGTTAGCTCAAAGCAGCCTGTTGCTATGGGAGGTATTCCAACCCATGAGGTTACCCTTACTTCTCAAATGAAAGAGTAAGATTTTTCAGTCAGTCAAGTAATTGAAATAGTTGAATATCCATTAGTGATCAGGAATACAAATCTCCAAATAATTTAAAATCCATTCCTCTAATCATCTATTATGATTTCTGAGATAACATAATCCATTCCTGCTATCACTGAAGCTACCGGAAAGCAACAACACAGGATTCCACTTGAATGTGGAGTTAATCTCTCATCTTGGGTTTTAGTTTAGTTATTTGAAAGTTTTTTATGGTTTAGTAAGCTGTCAGTTAGTAAATCAGAATTAAATCTACTTGGTTTAGAAAAAAAAACCCCAGGAACCAGTTCAAAGAGACAAAAAAATGTATTTTTCACATTAGGGAAGATCCAGCCTTTCAACAGAGGCAACTGTATGCTAACATTCCTGACTTTCAAGTCATGAGATTTTTCTCCATCCTATTTAGAGTTAGTAGTGATGGTGAAATTGAGAAGTCTACGTGTAAATAAAATCATGTTGGAGTCAGCTGCATTAGGGACAGTCATGACAAGACATGTGTGATCTCCTTGGAAGGAGTATAGGGCACAGGGTGAAGTTTCATGCTCTTACCAGCTGCCCAAACCACACAGTGGTAGTACTTGTTCCTACTCACACCTTCTTTCCTTTTCCTCTATCCTTAATAATCATCCTACTTTGACATCATCACTTCTTTTCCAGGCTTTGAATTTGCCACCAGCTAGAGGTATTAAAAAGGTGAAGCTACAGTGGTCATCACAGACAGATCCTCACCTCTAAAGTCCTATGTATCTGTGTATCTGCTTATCCTTCCCAGTTTGGGGATCAAACCTACAGCTCGCACTCTCAATTATACAAATTTGTCTCACAAATGGTAGGATCATGTACTGTCAGCCCAATAAAGATAGCTGATCTGTACCATGAAAATGAAGAACATGATTTCTCCCTTTTCTTTTATAAAGCAATTAAGATAAGATAATTGCTTAGGAGCAAGGGGTAATTTTTCACTACGGATGTATAAGCAGCTCGTGTGCACTCGGCAACTGGCAATTTTACAATGATACTATATATAGAAAAGACAAAAATATTATTGTGAGATCATATAAAAACCCACAGAGTGTATTTTTCAAACCCTCAGTTCAAGCAGACAACTAAAAATGAGTAATACATTTGTTATGAAAAACAAACAAACAAACCAACCTCCTACATCTCAGCCAGAGATGCAAAGGAATGGCTTCAAATTCTGAAACGGCTTTTGAGCCACAGAAACATATCTGCAAGTGTGCAAAGACCACGTGAAGGCAAGGTCAGCAAGCTGAAATAGAGGATACATGACATAATATGAACCTACCTTTTGTGGCTACCCTGACGCAGTCAATTTTGGTTTCCTGTGTCAAATAAAGAGGAAAAAGGTCACATCTTGTGTTTCTAAGCAAGGAAAGTCATCCATGATTCTATCCTTTAAAGCACTGATCAAATGTCAGAGGAGTGGTCATTTAATGTGCCTCATTATGTATTTAACTGCTTATTAAGCAACTCTAATGCGCTTTAGTAATATGGACAAACCCTGCTTGGGTAAGGTACATAAACATTTCACTGCAGGTTCCTCTGAAAGTAGAAAATAGACTTTTTTTCATATATAGTAGAAATACATTCACAAGAGCGCAGGCAAGCATTCAGCTTTTTTAACTTTGGCAACACAACGACCTTGGGAGGGTTTTTGTTTTTTTTTTCTTTTTCTTACAGATAGTTTGAGGTATCCTGCTAGACAATTTCAGAAAGAAAAAATAATCAATGGTGTTTCACATTTCTGCACTCTCAGTGCACTGTGAAAGAGGGACCATTATGGTTTCTGGCAGGAAACATTTCCAGGCTGTCAGCACAGACAGCCAAAGCTTATCAAGAATTGAAGGGCTCTGGGTAGGCCTCTCCAGGCAATGAAAAACAATTCCAGGAAGAATTAGTCCGATGAAACATGATCTGCGAAGACCTTTTTACACACTTTTCATTTCAGTTCCCTCTACTTATTTCCCTTTTACTCTTTGCAGAAAGGAAGGAAAAAAAAAAAAAAAAAAAAAAGAAGGTGGTTTCTAATTCAGCCAGGGCAACCAAATGAGAAAAGGGGAGTTCAAGACGGTACGAACTAAGGTAATGGGACTGGACAGGCCAAGACAGATGTGCTAAAACCCACAATCAAGTTTGGCTTAAACTTAACAAAAGAAATCACAAAGCTCTTCAAAGCAAGAAAACAAAGCAACAACAACAAAGAAAAAAGAAGAAGAAAAAAAAGACAGTCAGACACACTCACTGGACAGCTTTTAGATAATCAGACAGAATGGTAACACCTAGTCACTACTGACAAAATGTTTTCTGCTCTTTCCTGAGACCTTTAGTCATGATGCAATATTGTGCTTGGAAAACTGTTAATGATTTTTAAGCTCAGTGTTAAATTTTATGATAACTTCATTTTCTAGTCAGCAAGTCAGCTGGGTGCCTTGCTAGTTGGTGCCCACCAGCCATTTACACACCAATGCTGTATAGAAACCACGCCTGTCCCAAGACTTACCCCATTGGCTCTGCTAGCTGCTTGAAAATAGATGCTGTAGCTCTTGTGAGGCAGAAGAGGAGTGTTCCAGAAACCACTGTAGGTTTTGTTATCGCCGACAGTAAAAGGCTGAGCAGCTTGTAAACCATTGGCTGGAAACTCTGCAGCGAAGTAGTACTGGGAATTCAAAAGCGAGGCGTTCTGGAAATGAATGGGCACTGGGTAGCACTTCAGGATTTCAGTTGTCTTTTTGGTCCTCCGCGGGCGTTCTTCTTCCACAACTATTTGGTAGACACTATGGGCGTGGAAAAGAAAGAACAAAAGAAACGCGAGGGTTATTTTAAGACTCGGGCAGTCAACACATACTGAAACTGTAACAGCATACCAGTGTTTATTGGGGGGGGGGGGAAGAAAAAAACAAAGGACACAAGAAGCAAAACTGTCATTTTGATATTCAGGTGTAGGAATTTGCAGAGCAGAGTCATGCTTTCAAACAAATTCAGTTTGTTTTGGAAAAAACAAAATTAGCCGCGCGCACGACAGCTTTTCATTCTGTGGACGCGCAGAACGCTTTCCTGTTCCAACTCTTGTACGGAGGAAAAAAGGCTTGATTAGAGCTAAAATGTAGATGTATTATTTTGTTCACAGAACTCAGTATAAAGCTATAGGTTCCGTTCCCTAATCTATTCATCTTGTCTAAATGAAATGAAAGGAGCACTAAGAGAAAAACGAAGCACTAAATTACAAAGAGGCAGAGAATGGGATTTGCTTAACTGCTGACTTTCTAACTATTTATAAAAGCACACGGAGAGGAAATTACAGCGTTCTAAAATTTTGGTGGTGTATTGGCTGTGACTGAAGGAGAATAAAACTCTTTTTTGGATGGAAGTTATCCTCGCTCAGCAAAGCGCTTTTACACGTCTTAGAGAAAACTGACTTCTTAAGCATCTCTGCATCTCGCAGAGCGATTCATTTTGTGCTTGCTTGCTTTGCTGGGACCTACAGGGACCAGTTCCCCCCTCTCCGCCGTAAAGGTGCTGTGGACGTTGAAGCAGGAACAAAGAACTGGTGATTTCTGCTGCGCGGGTGAACAGCGTAATCATCCTGCCCTCGTATTTGCTGTAAAAGCCTGAGTCAGTGCTTTCAAATTCGTGAAGTGGGAAGTCCAGGTCTCTAAAGAGGACCAGGCTTGCAAGTTTATTGCTTCGCTGGGGACTGGTGATTCTTAATCATTATTTGCCTCCTGGAATCCTGGATCCTGGTAAGCAAGTCAGTATCAGTAACTGATGCTGCAGCATCCACATTTTTACACATCATCTACATCCAATAACACTTTATGATCCTTCAAGCTGATAATTCATAAAAAGCAGCAATTTCTGCATAGGGTATGTTTCTTAAAGATGAAATACCCACACTGTCTTCTGACATGTTGCTTCTTTTTGGCTATCTGTAGGTAGGTGACTGTTTATAGAACACTCTGCACAAGGGACACTCGGGTTGGGCCTGTGCAGGTCTCACTCTGGACCCAAACAGGGCTTGCTGGCTTAGTCGTATCAGTGCACAGCTATGGCCACTCCCCTTCTGAAAGCAAATCTGAAATAGATGTCTTTGTGCAGTCACCAGACCAGCTCACAGCCAGTGAGCTCCTGCACCTCCTAGGGCTTTGCTAGACCCAAGTTGCTTGGAGATCTCGTGCTCTCACATCAGCCAATCTGGGTGCTTAAATGATGCCCCATCAGTGGAACTGTTCAAGGTCAGCTTGGGCAAGACTTTGAGCAACTTCATCCACAACGGGGATGTCCCCACCCACAAGATGGGGGGTAGACGAGATGATCTTCAAGGTCTCTTCCAACCCAAACCATTCTATGACTTAATGATTCTCTGACAGCACAATGCTAGGTCTGCAGAGCTTTCATAGCCAAGTATCACCAAGAGGCAGAACACCATTACTCTTGAACATCTTCTTGTTGTTTTTTTTATCAGACCTACTGCTCATGTGCAACAGATCGTGTTCACTATGTTTTTAAGATCTTACTGGAGATGCTGCACTTCCTATGGTCACAAAAAATGTCCATAAAGTTAACACTGAAAATGCTTGATACCTCTTCTTCTTCCTGATTTAGACTTTCACTGTGATGGAAAGTTAGTTTATTGTGAAGACACTACCATTTAATTGTCCTGATGAAGATGTCTGTGCTTGTGTAAACTCCCATTACAGTCACTGGACAGCTACTCAGTACAAACAACAGATATTAAAGACCTGACCAGTGAGGAGCTGTCTACTTTTGAGTCAACTTAATTGCTTTCTGAGCCCCACCAACTGTGATAACTAAATACTCAGCTCACATGCAAGCACCTACATTTAGATGTTTTAATCTGATGTTGAACCCCACACAGAAATTCAACCAGGTATAAGCTTGGCACAGACAGGGAGGCAAACGAAAGAAAAACAATGAAAGATTTTCATTAGCTGATTAATTCCATTCTGGGTAGCAAATGAAGGTCAATACATGGCAACCTTTATTTGATCCTATGAGAATCGATCCGTAAAAACTATCCATGAAATATCTACATTACAACCTTGTTTTTTCTCTTCCAAATCCACCTTTGACACGATTTTAGCAGTTACATTTTCTAGCACAAAACCCAGTTACTTAGAACTGGGATTCCAAGTTGCTTGGAAGAAAGCTCGTTGCCCCCTCAAACTATTAATTTACAATGAATCTACAATAAAAACTGTTTGCTAATTTAAATAGAGTCTCAGGGAAAAATATAGAAGGTGATGTAAACATATATTCTTGTAAGGTCGTGAAGCTAGATACAATTGACTTATATCACAGCAAAGATAAGAATCCCTCAGTCTCACTAAAGCATGATGGATAGGAAACAAAGTTATTTGGCTGTCGCCTTCAGGAGAGCATTGTTACCTTTTTTATTGCAGCAGGAGTGAATGTAAGAGGGACCTCAGACCAGATAAGGTAATATGACATGTTTCACTACTGGTTGAAATGAGGATTATTTTCATTTTTCACTCAGTAATTAAAGTTTGTAGATATTTTAGGAACAAATCTGTCATTAAAATGTTCTTTCTCCTCTGGTAAATTCATGTTAGTTATATACTTGCACGGCTTCCCATACAGTCCATTTTAAAAGCCTGCCACCTATTCATCTTCAGATACATTAAAGAAAGAACCAAGTTGACTGGAGCAATTTCAAACTCAAAATGCCTTTTCATCCTTACTCCACGAGGCAAATTAGATTTGCAAGCATCTAGACCTCAAATCTATTTGCTCTTTAATAATTTAAGAGCTGAAAGGTCAAGCAGCTCTTTTCTATTCCCCTTTATCAAAGTCCAAGTGCTAATGAAAAATAACTAAATCCTGGCTGCTGCCCCATTTTCACTGTCTGCTGTTTCTCTGCTGTGCATGAACACACCATAAGCACCTGGGTCAACGGAAAGAACTTCAAGAGCGACTCGTTTTGCGTTTGTACGAGCGAGATCATCTTGCTAATGAATTTTACCAAATTACTCCAATTACAATTATAAGCCAAGAGCTTCCTCTCCTTCTTACTATTTAAATTGCTTGCTTTGATACGTAACAGCTGAATTGCCTACTCTGAAAAGGGTTCAAAGCTTAGCGAATTGAGCTGCACTCCATCATTCCTCTTGGGTATTACTCTGATTTCCCGCTTGTTTCAAGCTGCATTATTCCTTTTCCACACCTCTGCATTTCACAGAATAAAGTCTTCCTACCTGTAATCCAAAAAAAGAAAAAAGAAAAGGAGAAAATCTACGCTACCAGTGAAAGGTGCCGAAAGCGTGTCGGCTGTTGGTAGAACTTAAGATTGATCTTTCTGAAGGCAAGAAATGTAATTCAAGTTTAATTCACGTTACGCATTTCTACTACGGAATTCCGATGCCTTGGAAATTGAACACAAAATCTGCTTTTATACGTGCTTCAACTCACTGTTGCGTCAAGGAAGGAACTCGTGGGAGCTATTTTTAACTTAGGATTCAAATATTTCGAGTTGAGGGATTAAAA
>WTSP01010864.1:0-18319 GCA_025331215.1 Actenoides lindsayi
ATAGTTTGGACACGTTTGTCTTTTGCTCCTGGATTATTTTCAGCGAGCTCCCACACCACGGGGGGAGGGCGGGAGGGTGGAGAGGAAGAATGGAGCACAAACAGACTTTCTGTCCTAATCTTCTGGGAATGTTCTGAACGGCTTCCTCATCCTTGAATTTGTGTAATAGTTACTTGTAGGGGTCAGAGAAATTTATGTTCATCATTTGTGCAGGAAGCTCAGTGTAGCAGTAGAGATCATTGTGTGCAAACTTACAGGCTGGTCTATGCTTTTTGAGCAGAAGTAGGAATTAGTTCCAAACCGCAGTTCTCCTTCTCTCAATTATTTAGACAAAATGGCCAAATTCTGATCTTAGCTTCGTGTGCATGGTTCCTTTTCACTTCAGAGAACGGGGTTTGACCTCCCAAGTCTAGATTGTGTGACATACCGATGGCTCTTCTGTTCTACTGCTTGAATTTTACTGTTAAGAGCATATGCAAACAATTAAACAACATCGAGTTACCCAAGCTAATTGGCGGTATGTAAAGCAGCATTGACAGTCCTAGATTCCCTGCAGGTGAATTGCTATGGGATTTCAAAAGGTTACATTCTCCCTATTCATAGCAATATTCCTTTTCTGTTAATTCTGATGCTTCCGACATTGTATTTAGAAAAACCTTCTAGTAAAAAAGTGCTTCTGGCTGCCAACAATATGAGAACAGAAGTTACCATCATTTATGCCAACACAATAGGGCTGACTCTGGGGCTTTGCACATTACCTGGGTGATCTCTCGTAGTCTCTGAGCTGCGATGCTACTAGCTACGTAAAAATGGCCATAAGCATCTCTGACCAGAGTGTGAGGGCTTGCCTGCTACTGTAATGATCTTTTTCAAGGTTGATTCTGCTGCATGTAGCAAAGAATAGTTACATGGATGAGGAAGAGTAATGAACTGTACAGAAGGTAGATCTGTATATTCTTAAATATACAATCTAGTATCTGAACCAAAAAAAAAAAAAAAAAGAAAAAGATTTTTAAGAAGAGAAGACTGGATCACTGCAATGCAGTTCACTTTGATCTTTCTATTCCTGATGGATTTAAAGGTTTCTGCCATGTGTATAAAACTAAATTACTTTTCGCTAGTGAGGGTAATAGAAGAATCCCTTTCCTCCCACCCCCTTTTCTTTTGTCACCAGAGTGTCCTAAAATAATGAGCTGATGCAGCTATGTTCATTATGTTGATGATTCAGGGGGATCCTGGAGCTTCTCATCCAAGATCCGGAAGGCAGCAACTTTAAACTCTACATATGCTTTGGTTTGTGACCCGAGCATATGGGATTTGCGTTTGCACTCAAGTGGCAGAACCCCTTATCTCTCCCCCCACCGCCGTGGTTTTATTCTGTTCATCTCTTAACTCTCCACCTTCCTGTTTTACTGAATATTTAAACCGATTATCCCTAAAACTTCAAAACTAGTGAACTGCAAGCAGGGAAACTAACAAATGTCCGTCCACAGTTTCTAATGTGTTTTTGATTTTTTTATGTTTTATTTTTTTAAAACTAAGCTTGAACCAAAGTCAATTTCTAGCAAGCTGCTGTACTAATGGACTAGTTTGTATAAGTGCAGTTCAGATGCAGAGAGGCGATAGATGCTACTGACAATTTCTTTTTCATTTGTCTTTTGTTTTTATTAATTTTATATAAAAGTTGCTGCTTGTTTTTAATTTTTTTTTTTGGTTGGTTGGTAATTTGTGTTATCCTTGGGGCAGACTCTTAACTTGATTTTAATTTGTTTTCTTTTATTTGATGTGTAAATAGAATGGCAATGTCAGAGGAGTGTTAATCCAACAGGTCCCACCCTCATCCCACCAGTATGGATAAATCTAAGTATTTTTGATGTGTCTCTATGACTTCAGGCTGTGCAGGAGACTTTTGGGGCTATAAATAGAACTACAGCAATGGAAATGGCCCACAGTAATAGCTTCAGAGCAGTAAATTGTATAGCTGGGTGAGCTTCAGGGAGCCTGGGAAGAAGCGGAATAGCAGATGCTGGTACCTACTGTGTTGGTCTGGAGGCCATAGCATGAGCTACAGTTTCTACCAAAGTCCCTGAGACTTGTGTTCAGTGAAGTAAGAGGCTGGGGAGAACTCCAGCTGTAATCTTCATCCTGACTCTGAATGTTCCCGCTTACTTGCACACCTGGGCAAAAATACGATTATCAGGAAGAATTTGCTTTTTTGAAGGGAGGATACTACAGGTCTTTTTTCTGATGTATCCTCTACTCCCTGAGGGTTTTGTGGTGGGGTGGGAGGGTATGGTCCTTGCATATATCTAGGAAACGCAAAGAAAGGTGGGCCTTAAATCATCAGAAAATCCTCTCTCCACAGTTCAAAGAGACTGTGCCATTAGCTGTCTGAATGAGTTTTCCTGTCCCATTCTTGCTGTTTTGTGGTTGGGAGAGGGTCTTGTTGAGTACATATCTGGAACACTAATGCAGCTTGGATGGTTTATTTATTATAAAAATCTGCTTTTTTTCCTGACTACCTTTGCATTGGTCACATGGCTTTGGTGTGAGCACCTTATACCCCCTTACCCTCCTTCCCTCTACCCCATCACCCTTTCTGGGGCCCAGATTCCAGGGAAATTCTTAGCAAGTCTTTTTCTGATAGAAACTGGAAACCTCAAGTGTAGCCACTTATCCAGAAAGGGCTTGGCTTTGCTTGCAGAAGTGGGCATAATAACCAAACAGCACATATCCCACGGTGTCCATCACCGGTGTCCTCTGATACATTGTCCTAATACATCTCAATGACCGTTGCTGCTGGAGCCTGCTTTTCATCCCTAGCAGTGTTTTGTCTCATGGATGCTGGCTGCCTCCAGTGTTTAGGTGAGAGACAGAAATCAGATTGGCAGCATGTGTCTATCTACCCAGTTACGAGCGCGTGCGCTCCTTCAGCGCGTGAAAGGAGTATGAGGTCGTGTACTAAAATTTAGCAGCAGTTTCTTTTTTAAATCATTATCATGCCGACAACAGAAACTGATGCATCTGAAAAGAGACAGTAACAATTGTATACAGAGCTAGTAAATATGATCAGAAGGAATTTAATAGCATGTTAAAAAAGGGTAATAGCATCTCTTTTTCATAGCTCCATGTCTCCGTATTTAAAGATGCGTGGGTTGCTTTTCACAGTTGCAAGTGTGCTAAAGTACATATGCAGGAAAAGAGAAGGTGAAAAATTCTCTCATTATAGCCAAGGACAGCTGGCTCTCAAAAAGTGAGAGATTTACAGAGACACAAATACAGCTGTGCCCTGGAGGTCAAGAACAATTTAGGAAATGGCTTCAGGATGAGGCGTTGTAGTCTGGTGATGAATTTTTTTCCGATGTTAAGAAAAGGTATTCCAGTTTGGCTTCAGCACACTTGATCTCCTCAGAACACCCTCTCCATAGTCACCATAGAATGATTCATGAAAGTACACACAGATATGGCTGCTTACAAGAGTCACATACGTCTGTTTAGATCTTAGGAGGATTTATTCCATTTCAGAGTTAACAGTGCAGTATGTGTTAGATGAGTCTCAAGTACATTTTTATCATGTTGCTCTGAGATCATGTGTATGTGCACGCACTCAAAAAATTGTTGGGGAGAGACTGTGCTTCTTACCTGCAGAAGTACCTGATTTTTAAGAGATTATTTTTTTCCAGCCCGTAGGCTAGTGTCACTTCAGTTCAGTTTTGTTGTTTGTCTTTGGGTAACTTGCGATGACGCATCATTGCTCCGTTACTTCTGAAGATCCTCTGGTTCTGTAAATAGTTGTTGAAACACAAGTTAAATTGGGTTGAAAAAAGTCACTTTACCATGAATGGGAAATCTGTGCTCAGCCGAAGCAGCAAGGAGAACATGCTTGGAAGTTAGTTGGATCTTCATGTAGGAATGTGCTGCTGCTGTTGCTCAGTAATTTTATTTTGAGTGCTAGTGAGGTTCTCTTCTAAGAGAAAACTGAAATGCCAGAACATTAAGAGGAAGACATATATTCTGATTGCTCAAATTATCGACCTTTTAGGGCATCAGAAGCTTCAAGTTTGAATTTTATCTTTAAAAGAACAGGCTGACAAAAGAGATTTTCAGTGGAAACCGTATAGCTTCTCATATATTTGGAGTTACAGCTTCTGATTCTTGCACCTTTTAGGTTAATCAGGGGAATGCCAGCACTGAGCAAAGAAACTATCTGCTGATCTTAACACATGAGAATAAGTGGTCTCTTATAGTATAATAGCTTGTCATTTGAGCAAAAGCAATCCACTGCCTCTACTTTTACCCCTTTTCTTAATTTAATTTTACATACTTTATAGTGAGCATTAAATGACCATTCAAATCTTGCCAAAATCTTCTAGGGTGATTCATTTCTCTTTTTTTAAAAAAAAAAAAAAGCTTAGGAATAACCAGCCTTACTCAGGAAAAAGTCGTTTTACCAAAACATGTTAGAGAAAACTCTCCATGGGTATCCATGCAACAATTGCGTAAGTAATGTAATTTATTTTTTTTTTTTACTTCTCTTGGAACTATAACCTACTGTTTTGGTTTGTTCTAATGTTTAAACATTACTTCTCTCAGCCTTGTGCTGTGCTTTGGCTCAGCACACACTCCTGCAGCTGTTACTGAAGGAGACAGTAGTGTCAGTTCCTTAACTTTGTGCACATTCCCGCAGAGCAACATCCTTTGAAACAGAAATTCCCTCTTTGTTACAAATGGAGCAGAATACTCATTATATCTGGAAAAGAAAGCAACGTCTAATTTACCTTAAAGATCAGTTGATATTTTCTTAGTTAAAAATCTACTTTACAAAATCATCTTAGATGGACAAGTAGCTTCTCATGGCTATTAGAGTGTTTTGGGATAGACAGAATAGCGCATCTGGTCCCAACTTGCAATGATACTTGGTTTTAAACCAGAAGTTTTAAAATGTAGATCTATTTATTACCATGTTAACTTTATTAAGAGTCACTATTCCTTATTCCTGTTCTGTCTGAAAAGGTTAAATGATGTTATCCACAGTGCCTGGGTATACGTGTTGGATATACACCTGGTTGTTGCCTAGGGTGGAGCGTTACCAAAGGAGTAAGCTAGCCTGCTGCTCTCCACTGGTTTTATGGCTGTCGGTCCTCACGTAGCCAACTCAAATTCCTTCTTACTTTCACAAGCAATACCTCTTACTTCTCCAGCTCCCTTTCCAAAATACTGTATCAGTGCAGAATTCAAGATACATACCTTGCAGAGGTTCTAGCCTTTTCAGTCATTAAATCTCACTCCTGTTGCTGCTCACGAGTCTTTCCGTTCTTTCCAGCAGGGACACCCCTTAAAGGATTTTTGACAGAAGAGGCTTTGTTCTAAAGCCATTGACTCAAGATTTGTAGTTTCTTAAAATGTTCATATCATTGGGTCTGTGATCTGAACATTACCCAGCTCCCTGTATGCCTCTGCTTTTCAGTGCTTTCGGCACGATGCAAAGAAGCTATTCCTGTAGTTGCATATCTTCACAAACACACAGAGTAAGGCATGAAAAAGAAATGGGTATTTTTTTCGGCTTCTCTGGCTTCATTGGATCTGTCTGCCACTTCTCCCAGGGCACTCTTAGTGGGCACATGCTCTGAGCTTTTAGCCCTGTCGGATGCTGTTAGAAGGGGGTTAGGAAGACTGCACTGGAATTACAAATAGTTTAACTGTGCGAGAAAATACATCTTTCATTTGAGTAGACAAGGTCGGCAAGTAGAACGTGTCGGGTACTGCTTTTCTGACCAAATTCCTAAAACCAAAGCAACTACTGGGCTTTGTCTTGGAGCTGCTTTTAGCTCCGCCTGCAATACCCTGCTAAGAACTGTCTGTAACTGGAATAATCTGGGCCCCCTCCCTCCTTCCCTTCCTCCCTCCTCCCCTGTCCCTCCTCATTCCTTCCCCCATCTTCCCTCAGCGAAAGGTAGCACCATACAGCTCTGAGAACAATACTTGTGGGTAGCAGCTGGCTTCTGGCACCTTCATAAAATACCTCAGCATAGCTTAGCATTGTCGCAGAACTGGTTTTAAACTGAAAAAATCAGAAGAGAAAAGCAAACTTTATAAATAGTGAGATAATTCTAGCTGTAGAGTTTAGTTGAACTGATGTTTATTATGATTGATAAACATGATTATGCTGTATGTATTTGAGATCCTGTTTATAGGTTACAACTTTATAGGGTTGGGTGGGGGTGGGTGGATGTCGGGGGCAGAGAAGGGGGTTGACTGTGTTAGAAGGAAAATGTTTGCTCATGAATTTTTTTCCTTGTATCTGTCTTGCCAAAGGAAACATTTTGTCGCTCCTGGGTTTGGGATTGTTGGTCGGTTGGTTTATCTGTGGTCTAATCTGCAGCACAGCACGTGGTGGCATGCAGGTTACTGATTGGGTTGCTGTTCAGGGTCCTTTCGAGTGTGCGCACACTTCCCTCCCTCTCGGCCTCTCCTTGCCCTTTGCTGGGATCTGAAGATGAGGCGACGCGTATCTGGGAGGCTCGGGGGAAAGGAGATGGCTGTACTGGGTTAGAATCGACCTAGCTGGTGTAAATCCATTTCAGTTAGTTGAGTTGCTCCAGAGCTGAACCGGGTCCGTTGTGTTTTAACTTCAGGGAGGGAGAAGAACGGTTGTCGCATCTTAATCTATCTGGGAGAGCAAAAGTGAAACAGGTTCCTTTTATCCCCCTTGTCTTGTTACTGAATGTAGGGCTTGTAGTGCTTGATAATAGGTGGAAAACTTTTTAAACACTTCCTTTTCTAATAGCAATGCTAATCCTGTCTAGACCAAAAACTATGAAAGAAAAAACCAAACTGAGAAGTGAAAGCTAACCTACTCCTAACACCTGGCTGGTATGCCTGAAAGGGTTTGAAATACTGCGAGAGAGTCGTGGGAGAGGAGCTTTGAGGGGTTGTTGGCGAGGGAGTGGGTCGTTCTCCTGGCATATGTCTCGGTGTTGCGGTGGGAGTAGTGGAAGAGCGAGTGGCTGTTGCCTTGGGAGGATGTTGCAGCCCCCTCTGTCTGAACCCCGAGGCTCCCTCCTCGTTTCCCTTCAACGGAGTGGGGGAAGAGGGGAGGGGTGGGCGTGTGTGCAAGTGCGTGTGTGCTCAAGCGTGTGCGCCTGGCTGCGTGTGCTGATCCAGAGAGGTGGGTTTCTAAAGGAGCTCGACTCCGCTGGGGTGGGAGAAAACCCAGCGGCCTCGTAGGGAACCAAAGGCACTGATTTGTTGTCAGCTCTGCTGTTCTCGGAGCGGGTAAGAGGAAAAGCTGGGTGGGGTTTTGCTGAGCTTTGGGTCAGTGTCCCTTTCCGTAAGGACCTCGTCTCTTGTGGGTACTCCCGCCTTTTCTGCACAGAGTTGCTTTGGCTCTGTGAAGAAAGACAAACGGTGCATGGGGCTTGCCCAGTGCTGCAGGACTTAGGCTGATGTTGGGATACAGTCAGGGAAAACTGTTTCTTTCCTTCGAATGTGGAAGCAGTGTAGTCCAAGGTCAGAGTCTGTTCAACGGCTTTTGTGTGTGGTCTTTCTCTTAAGGGAGGGACCTCGAAGACTCCTTTCTTTGCTCCCCAAAGTAGCCTTGTACATGTTCATGTATCGTGCTATTGGGCTGAGTTGTTTTATCAGTGAACTTGGTGAGCTCTTGTGAAGAAAGGGAGGGAGGAAGGGGGAGAGGTGGGTTGTCCAGCTACTCTTCCTCCAGACACCAATCGGGTTACAGAACTTCACTGAAAGCTTTACTAATAGAATTGTTGTTCTGACATTATGTAAAAGTGGTATTAATATTGTGTGACTTTTCAAAGAGCTAGTTAGATTTATAGATAGGTAATAGGGATATTGAAGAAATGACTTCTCAAAGAAAAGAGCACTTGGAACAAAAGAAGTGGAAAACAAGGTGTGCTTTAAGGAAAACAAATCTGAGGAAGGAAATGAAACAGCTTGTGGGAGGCGAGGGAAGATGATACCCTTTGGCGTTCCTTAGTGCTGCTGAGGCTCGGCCCCAGAACTGGAACGTACCCCCTCTGCCTTATTTCATCTCTCTACCAAACAGGACATTGTCAAGTAGCTCAGACCAAAATACTGATCTGTCTTAAAACTGTGTCGGTCTGCTGGGGACTGTTCTCCGGCGGAGCTTTACATAAAACCGTAGGATACTTAATTTGTCGCGTTAGCCTCCCCTTTCCTCCCAAAATTCTCTTATGTCTTGTAGGCCCCACTTCAGGATTCATACTGCCTTTGCTCAACGTTGTAGCAGCAGCTACTTAAGCCCTATTCCCTGAACGTGGTAACATCTTGTGCGGCCTGGCTGGCATGCTGCGGTGCTATAGAAGCCTGAAACTCCTAAACCGAAGGAGTCCTAAGACATCGGAAAGAGCGTGCCGAGGGGCAAACCCCAGAGATCGCACAAATCCCTTGAGGAACAATTTGGGAACGAGAGCACCCGTGACAGTGTCCTGAGAGCAAGGCAGTTGAGACCAAACCTGTAGTTCTTTCCCCATTCACTCTCCACGTGTCGGCCTCCGTGACCTTGGTGCTCCCTGCACCTGAACGAGTCCGAGGGGAAAAGGCAACGTGAAAACCTTGGAGATCAGCGCCGCCCCCCGCCAGTTCCCGGGGAGCTGGGCTGGGCCTCCCTGCAGAACAGGGAAGGGAAGGGATGACCGCAGAGCCGCCCGGGTGTGGTTTGAAGAGATCTGGAGCAGTGCTGGTCCCCATGGGGCGCCTCGCGTGCCAGCGGTCTGTGGGAAGCAGCCGGGCAGCAGCTTCTTCGTCCCCGCCAGTGCCGTTGTTCCATTTCCTTCCTCTGTGGTAGTATCTAAGGCTAGGTGTGAGTAGGTGTGGGGTGTTTATCCGCCACAGGTACAGGAGCTGTCGTATACCTCATTTCTAACTCGTAACTGAGTAACTTGCTTTAACTTTCTCCAAACCCTACAGAGTTGCCAAGTCTGCCCTCCCTCCTTTGATTTAACACTGAACTCTGGCCTATAGCACCCCGTGACCTGCAACCTGGGGAGAGACCCCCTAACGCCTCTGAATGTCGCTGCTTAAAAGCTACTGCAAAGTGAGGGCAAATTGCAATCTTATCTTATTTCCTTTGGTTACAAGGGGTCCTCTTGATTAGTCTGTGAATATCTACCCCCTCTCCTCCACTCTCTGCGGAACAGGGCCGCCCGGGCTGCCTTTCCTCACCCCAGGGCAGCTGCCCCGGGGCTGTGCCGAACTCCAGGGCCCAGAGGCGCTCCCAGCCCAGCGCTGGACGTACGCTACTCACTTTTTAACATGACCAAAAAAAACCCCAGAAAACCCAACGTAAAAAAGAAATCTCCAAATATTTAATTTTCTTCTTTATTATTTGACAATCCTGTATCCCTTCCCCACTCCCCAACGTGGCCAGAAGCTGCATCCTCACCCCGGTCCATCTTTATTTGAATGTAGTTCCCCTTACCCCCATGGGAAAGAGAAGCTTTGTCAGGTCACGGTGGCTGCTATAAGTCGGGAGGGGGCGGTTTCTTTGTTTTGTTTTGTTCTTTTAAAATTTCCAGCCAAAACCAAAGATTTCCTAATGATTGTATAAACTCAAAACAAACAAACAAACCAAAGACAAAGGGTGTCTTCAGCACCAAGCCCATCTGTGAGGCTGGCCTGGCCGGGGCGAGGGTCTCCACCAGCTGCCAGCCTCTGGGGACCAGCCCGGGGCCTCAGCCCCACGGGCTGCCCCAGGTGAGGGGGCACCGGCCTGGGCCCGGCCTCCAAAACACCCTGGGAAGAAGCTCGCTGCCCCGGGACGAAATCTGGGGTGAAGGCGCTGGGAGGGGGCAGCCGGGGGCTTCGCAGGTGGGTTGAGGAGCTGAAGACTTGGGTGCAGGATTGGCTGCTCTGCTGGGTGCTTTAACCCTCTGGGGGCTGGGTGATGTTGATTAATACACGCTGAGGTGCACTTCTGAGCTTCCCCTCCCCCCGTCACTGCTTGGAAGAGGCTGTCCTGTTGTGAGAAATCGCTGAAAGAAGAAGAAGCAGCTTTTCATTTCTCCTCTAGTTCCTTTTTTCTAGATTTCTTTTAGTTTTGCAGCACCACTGTGCAACTATGCATTGTATTTCTCAACCTTTTATGCTAGGTAGATGCCTGTGACTTTTTAACTTTTGGGGGGGGGATTGCAAATGGAGGAACTTTTTACATGGATCTTTTTAATCTCAGTTGATTGGGGGGTGTTTGGTTCTAGGGTCATACAAGCTCTATCCCAAAGCAAAATCCAAATGTTAATATTATTAGCCTGATGCAGATACCAAAGATAATTTCTTTCCTGCAGAACCTTAGACTTGTGTATTAAGTACGATTACCCAGCACTTGCATTAGTCTAACCTCAGTAATTCCAAAGCTTAGATGTATATTTTGGTATATTTCTGGGATATTAAAAAATTGTCGTTTAAATTCTTGTTTGTTTCAGTGTAATGCTCTTAAAGTCATAGCATGGAGATAACTGAACTTGTCCTATTCTTAGTAGTTTGAAATAATAGTATTTTTGTATGTTTTGGGTGTGTCTATGTATGTATTAACATAACAGTTTTCACTGCCTAGGTGTTCATAAATAAAAGAAAAAAAAAGCAACTAAGGGTTTTTAAACTGTACATAATATTCCGCGAGGAATTTCCACCAGACCGCCAATTTGGATCACGTTTTCACTGACAGCCGCTCCCAACTGGGATTCTTTCTTTGTTTTTAAAGAGACAGCATGTTCTTTTTTTTTTTTTTTCCCCACCATTGACCTGAGGTTCTTTCTCAGCATAAAGGGGTTTTCGCTGGTTTTAAGGGATGGGCCAAAGAGGAAGTAGCTTTGTTCTTAAAAAAAATATTTGACACGTTAATTTGCAAACTGTCCCTTTGCAGGAAGAACCGGGACTTGGAAAACAAGCCCTTTCTTCTAAATCCGGCAGTAGTTTCTGATTCAAAGAGAGGAGGGTTTGTGAACGTCTGTAGCATCTGGGCAGTCCCTTTTTTGCTTTAGCTCTAAAGACGACGCATTTTCGGGCTTAATGTTTCACTGCTCCGTGCAGCTGCCTGCTTACACTGGCTGGGAGGTTTTTTTCCTCTTGCCCTTCCTCATACACTGCATTTATACACTTCAGGTCAGCAGAACACTTGAAATGGAGGGCCACGTGGGAGTACCCGCACCCAAACACAACCCGAGCTTTTCTCGAGACTGAAATGTGAGAGTCCCACACATTTCAAAACCTTGCTGATCATACTAAGGGTGAGGAGGAAGGTGAAATGCTGTCTCTTTAAAGATGTCCTTTATAATTATTATTATTATTATAATTATTATTATTATTATTATTTTCCCAGTGGTTGCCTACAGGTAGCTGTAGGCATTGAGAGATTGTGTAGATTACAGTAAATCAGAATGAAAAGGTAGATTTTGTGTAGATGCATTTGTCTGCTGTAATTTTTTATATATATTAAACTTACTGTAATTGTACAGTTCATTTCTGTTGTAAACATCATTAAACCATTTTCCAAGTGTTTTAACATGTATGCGCTTGTTTGTAGTTTTTGAAATGTGTCAGGGGCAGGCCCATTCCCCTTTCCTCTGGTGAATCAAACTGGGCCGATCTTCTGATCGGTCTTTCATGCTCTTTGTCTTGTCAAAAGGGAGGAGAGACCGGCTTTTTTTTTTTTGCGCTCCGCTTGAAGCTTTTGTTCTACTTCTGTGTTATCAGCTCCTCTCCTAAAATAAAAACCAGCTTCAGTTGCTTCCTGAAGGCAAGGAGAAGACTCAGTTTCCACCTACGGCGAGTGTCCCCGAAACAAGCGTTGGATGCTTTTTGAAATCAAGATCTATTTATGTATAAAGAGCGCAAAGGTGATCGTTTTTCCCCCTAAGAATTTCTTCCCCATTGTTTAATGACTGGTATTTTATGCCAAAACTTTTGACTTCTATATCTTGCCAATATGGTTGTCATGATTTTAAAAAAAGAAAGCTATTTTCAGCGCTCTTTGTTCTTGTGTCAAGAGCAAGAGTGCTTTGCAGTAGCCACTTTACTGTAGTTGTCAGCTCAGCTGTTGGGAGGTATCACCCAGTTCTCTCAGATTTTTCTTGTCATTGCAGAAGAATAGTAAAGGATCTAGGAAACTCTTTGCAAGAAACATCCCTTGCCACGCATGGGATGTCTGCCTTTACATTTTTGATGCTAATTTAGCGTCTTTGAAATACTCTTCAAAAGCTACAAGTGCCTACTGCAGACAGAGCTTTCCTGCTTAAGAAGTTAGGCACAGCCTTGTAACCGACAGTGCAGCAATTTCAGCAAGGTTTGCTGCTGCTCGTCTGGTCCCTGAAGAAACGAACACTTGACCATCTGGGCAGTGTCCACACTGGCAGCACATGTTCCCACAGTCTTGCTTTACCTCTGCTCCTTCTGTCGGGACTGGCGGGATGAACGGGTCAGCTCCTGCCACAGTTAAAATACCCTTTGTTTCCCTGGGCTGTTTTTGTCCTCGCCGCATCGCTTACAGGCTTCGTTGCCGAGTCATGTAAGCCACCGGCAAACCTGAGGATGCAGCAGGAGGTGAGTGTTCCTTTTATGCTTGGCCTTACAGCATTTTTGCAACATCCCATCCCACTTCCCAGGATGTGTTCAGAAGCTCCTGTCAGAACACCGACCTCCTGGGCTTGCCTAGGTCACGCTGCTGGGTGTCAGTTGGCTCAGCCAGCCCGACCGTGGCAGCTGATGAGCGTGTAGCGTTCCCACAGCTGTTGGCCGCGCACGCGCACACACGGGGCTTGGGCACTAACTTTATTCATTCGTCAAAAACACATTACATTATTGAACTAGCATCTTTGGAATGATACCTGCATCATCTTTTAAAAGTCACCCACTGCTGGAGGCTTTGGAAACTGCGTTTACATTGGCTTTTGTACAGTTTCCGGCGGCCAGAAGTGATAATTTGTGTCAGTTTCTGACAGTAGAATTTCCGCCCCAGCTCTTACAAGGGGAGCCTCTTCTGCAGCGCGAGCTGTTGACGTTGCCAGTGTGAGGTGGGGGCGTCTCAGCCAAATGGGATTCCCCAGGGTCGGTTTTCCTGGTTTTCCAATATTACTGTTTTTATAATTTTCATTGTAACAGGGGTATCTTTTGCCTTCTGAGAAGTCTCTTATGCTGGTTACCTGGCTCTCGTTTAGCTCTTGTTGCTGGATGAGTGGCACTGCCGTTGTCTGATCTTTTTTTGGGGCTCAGTGCTCATTGCTTTCACATTGAAAGGCTGGCATTCAGCCTCTCCTCCACTACAGTAACACCGCCTCACTTTTTACAATGAAAGGAAGAAGTCATCCTCCACTGAAGCAGTTTTTAAAAAGTAAACAACGCAAAAAAAGTTTAGCTGGCCTCTGTCAAACAGTCTTAAGATAAATACTACAGGAAGTAACTACAGCCCTATCTTTACAAGTTCTTTAAATGCAATGAAACCATAATTACATATGTTGATACCCCTGGAAGGTAAATAAGAGCTGCAGGTACAGAAGCAGCTGGTGTTAGTAGGTGTGGTCTGGCCCCACGACACAAATCTTACAAAAATCAGCCTAATAACCACTATTACTGGAAACGACTTTACAGATATGTACATTTTAATAGCTAAAGCTTGCAGTTACATGATTCAGGAGGGCAGGGAGCAGGGGCTAAGTCCGGACGTTATTCCCTCGGTGCACTAAGCAAAGTAGGCTGCTGCACTGAGAAAATACATAGTATGTGTGTGTTGGATGAACAAGACTTTCCCTCCTCTGCTCCCTGAAGCAGGTGGGCATCTCTCACTCTTGCCCATCCGCTCCGTGACTCCCCCTTAGCGAGGGGGCAAAGGCTGCATTTGAAGAGCATCGTAGGTGTCCTTGGTTGCTGTACTGAGTCCCTGAAAAAGAGAACAGCAGGTGAGCTACGAGCGTGTTAGGTGTCCCTAGCTGACCGCTCAGGAACAGGGTGGCAGCGGCTCAGTAGCATGAGCCTAAATTACTTTTTTTTTCCTCTTACAAAGGTTTTTGCTCATGAGTGATTCCTCAGTGTCAATAGCTACAACTTACCTGAAGGCAAGATGCATCCTGACTCTCGCGAACATATGACTACAGTAACTCATCCAAACTGGTTATGCTGAATTTTAGAGTACATTTTATTTGCATATTATTAAGAGCTAACTGATGCTAGAGCAAACTTTGCTAACTGAGTGAATAGACATCAAAACATGAACTTTGGTCTCTGGCCTTCTCCTCTTTAATTTGGAAGGGAAGTCAGATGCAACTCCGGATAAGCTGGCAGTGGGGCTTCAGATGGCTGTGAACCCTGAGAAAATCCCCTCACATCCTGTGATGCAGCAACCTTCCTCCTGCCAGCCTGCTGTGGTGGTGGTAAGTCAGCTGTAACACCTGAGTAACTTTGAGTCACGACAGCTATTTGGCAACCTGAAGATTTCCATTTAAACAATAAACAATTTGGAGGCAGAACTGTATGTGTCGTCTGCCGCAGTCAAAAGGTGGTTCTCCAAGATGTGGGATTGTGGAAATGGTTCCTACCAGAGCAGCCAAACAAGTGTTCCTGCCAGTTGTATTTAGAACGTGCAACCACTTTACCAAAGTGCCAGCAGTGTGGTCTTTGCCCTGAATCTGAGTAACTATCCTCAGAAGGGCCCTTTGAAAGCTCTGCTTCATCACACATTGCTAACAATGCAGTTAGATACGTTACTACAGGCCACAATTAAGCCACACAGATGATGGGAGCAGATGCTGGATGTGTTGCCTACCTGGTAGACACCTTCGTTCCCTTTGCCACGCCGCCTCTGCTGTTTTGGGAAAGAAAACCAAGCATAGGTTAATGGGTGGAAAAGGAAAGAAACTCCAGGCTTTCCCCCACCCTGTACTGAGGGTCAGCAGCCGTATTTGGCCTGGACACCTTCTGCACAGGTGGGAAAGTGCCTGCTAAGTCCGGACCAGCCCAGACATGCTGTGAGGCCTGTGAAGGAGGAAACGGTGAGGAGTGGAAATAAAAGGAAATTATTTTGGTTTGCTGACATATTTTCCTGTTGTACTCTCACAATGCTGCTATTTCTTAACTTTACTGTAATGTATAGAGATTTGGCAGCATTCCTGTAGACACCGACTATTTTATGAGCTGAAGGCACACCTGGAAGAAATGGAGCTGTATTTTTTTTGAGTTGCTGTATGTCAGTTGGTGTCTGAGGAGCTCTGCCATCTCTTGGACAGACATGGGTAAGTAAGTAAATCCTCCAGCACACATTTTGTAAGCTTTCTGAATGCTCAAAGGAACTGCAGATAAGGCTGTCTGAGGACAAAGTCATGCAGGATTCGGTAAAATAGACTGTCATGGTACAAGTAGAGCATGGAAACAAGGTCTCTCAGGCCAGCCAGGTACAAAGAAAAACCTTCTCCCTGAAGCCACTGGCTATTGCATTCCCCAGGTTACGGGGAGCTGCCAGGCACAGCAGCCGAGTTGCGCACGAGAGTGGGATTGCCAGGTGAGAAGCAGGGCCAGCAGACCTTACAGACCCCCGGGTGGGAACTGGCAGGGCCGGCCCATGGCTTGTCGGAGCTGTCCCACCGCAGCTGAGCTCTGACTGTACCACAAACTTGTGGCAAGGGGTAGCACCTGCTACAATTAAAATGATGTCAGCCTGCTCGAGGGTCAGAGGTGTAGAATGAGACAAGGGGCTGGCTGTTCCCATCTCCCCAGTAGTGGAAACATTCATGAAAACATGGTGCAGTTTTGTAAACCCAAAGCTTGTAAACTGAGCTGGACTATGGCAGAGGGGCAGTAGAATAAAAAAGGGGAGGGGATTAAACGTCAGTGTTGCTGCAGCATTTCTCAACATTAACTTTATTTGGAAATGCCCCTTTATTCACATTTCAGAGGGAAATGAAAGGTTATATATATATATATAAGACACTTTGACATAAAATAGAACCTGTGTAGGTCACAGCAATTTTTCATTTTGCCATAAAGAGTGTGCCCAGGCAGTTTTCAGCTCAAGCTTCCCTCCCCTGGCAGTTTGTGCACAGAGCTAGAACTACACTTTTGCTGCCAGCTTGAGACATAATGGATTATGTCCCTTCTTAAATGTTTTAGAGTGGAGGTGGAGGAAGGAGAATGTTCCCCCCACTACTTGTCTGAAGACAGGCAAGAGGAGGGGCTTGTAAAGTCTTACTTGTGCCTATAAAGCAGACCAGCCTCGACAGCCCAAAGAGGGGAAACTGTGAACCTCCAGCTCTGAATTGCTCTGCAGGAACGTGCTCTACTAATGAGAGTTGCTGGGTTGCAGATGTTGCAGCGCTTGAAACCAGACATTTCCTTCAACTCACCCATTTCATACTCTTTGCCTCCTCAGCTGGGGCAGCTGTCACAATTTTTCTCTCCCAAAGTTGAAATGTTTTCCATTATTCGATCTGCCTGGGGACACCGTGTTTCTAATACTGATGGGACAAAGCTTACTGTCTGAGCTCCACCTTGCTTTATGGCGACTACAACACCACAGCTACGTGCCTTATTTACTGCTGCACCCAACACGCTAGTTACTACAGGAAATAAGTAACTGCTCTCAGCTGTGCCTGTAGGAGCTGTGCAATGCCAGGGCTCCCTTGTGCAAGGCAGCTATGAGCAGCCAGGGCTCCCACTCCGTGAGGGAACAGCAATGAAGAATTTTTCATCCCAGGCTTTCACCAGGAAGGAAAGCAGGACTCACCTCTCCCTTCATTCCAATTTCACTGTACGCCTCGCCCATCTTGTCCTTCTGCAGTGACTGCAAGCAGAGAGGGGAGGAAAAGTCAGCGTGTTATTAGAAAAACCAAGCTAGCCCATGGGTCACTGCATTCCAAGCCTGTGCTTATGAGGCTGATTTGTCTTCAACACTTCAGTATGTTCCAGAGAAAATGGGACAGTGGTGGGACTTGATTAATGTGCATTTAAGACAGGATCAAATCTGCTTAGCATGTTAATACCGCTTCATCTCCAAACACTTAAGTGAATATAATTCTACCCTCAAACAAGTCATTTACCTAGACTGGCACCAGATACAACAATTAAAGCTCTCCAAAGAAAAGCTTTAAGTAACATTTGTTCAGGAGACACACCTGAATGTGCAGCTAAGGCCCAGAGAAAAGGGAAGTTTAACACTGCGGGGTGAAGGCTGAGAATGAGGAGCTCTTCCTTCTTCCATCAAGGGAAGCAATACACAAATGCTTACAACCTGCTGTGGTCAGAGCACCTAAGTCAATGATGAAGAAGACTAGTCTTGGAAACAAGCTCATTTCTCAACAAGCACCCAGAAAGACCAGAGTTAAAACGTGAGCACTAGCGTTCATGTATCTACCCTCTGGAGCACAGACCACCACCTTTAGCCAGAGTTAAATCCTTTAAATCAAGAAGTTCCTAAGCAGCCACTCTTAGATACGCTGGTGTTTGGCCTTTGTCAGAGAGCAGTCACTGAGGCTGGCGAATAAGCACATAAAAAAACTACAGTATCAGTCACATGGGATGAAGATGGGTTAGTCACTAATGGCTTAACATAAAGGGATCCACAGGTATCTTGATCCAAATTCTTTTCTCCATCTGCCAATGTTGTTCTCCTATCATGGAGAAGGGGAACAGAAATTTTCTAGTAAAAGAGGAGGGGGTAGAAGTTAAGAGAAGTCTTTGAAAACAGCTAAGTTTGAATAAAAGCTGGAATTGAGTAGGGGGGAAAAAGTCTCCTGTGAAATAGAAACTCCTATTTCCAGCCATCCCTCCCTCTCCTCTCCATTCAGCACTCTTTACTCACAGTGTAGACGGTGTCCTGTGGGTTCTTTTTTCTCTGTTGAAAAACAAAAGAAGAAAGATTCCAAGTGTTTCACAACCAGTGTCCTCCACCACCTTTCATGTGCTTATGCATTTGCTCTAAGGCACAGCTACAGCTTTATGGTCAAGCTGTGCCCATTACAACCCAACTTGTCTCCACCCATAAGGCTTTGTTAAGACAACTTTTTCTCTAGAAAATTGATGTTAATAATTGATAAAACGTAGCCCTTCTCTGCTCAATCCCTAATGCTGTCACCTGCAGGCAAGCCCTACCTGCCGATGCGGAAGGTTTCCCCTTTTCCTTTGAAGCCATTGGGCTCTGCAGCAGAAACAGTTATTTTGGCTGCTGCTCTCCTTTGTTGGCATCACATGCAGGGAGCTCTCGTGAAACACCCACTCCTGCCTTGCCCGCTCCACATCCGTAACTTCAAGGATCAACAGATCCAACCTTTCTTGGCAAAAGCATGGTCTAGACAAGATG
>WTSP01010864.1:26769-53206 GCA_025331215.1 Actenoides lindsayi
TGAAAAGCCAATCTGGAAGAACCACTGTGACCCATTTATCTACAGGGCCACAGAGGGCCAGTCACTTTGTTTGCACTTGCTGAGCTGTCTTAAAGCACACTGGCATTCTGTTCTTCCCAGCACCTCCTCCTTTCATAAACCTGGACTTTTGTTCGCTTTTTCTTCTCTTCCCCCACCTAGCAATGCAGCCCTGCCTTCCTCTTTGCTCGGGCACTCTCTCCTGATGCTGCAGGTCCGTGCACACACACTCAGACCCTGTACAACAGCTCTGTGGCCTTTTACTTTTTGAAGGGCTGGGGGGAAAGCAATTAATTCCAACTGCTAGTGACAAGCGAGTGAGAAAAAAACCCTCTAGCAACAGACTGACAGCAGCCCTGGTAGCTGCAGGAGAGGAAGCTCAGCAGCCAGCAGCAGAGGCCTTGCTGCGGTGCTCGCCTCAAGAGCAGCCTGGCAGCCCAGACTGTCCAGTGTGGTTTCAGAGAGCAGGCTCAACCTGCTGGCTCAGGTCCAGCACCAGCTTTCCTGCACATGGCCGCAGGCTTATCTCCTGCCATCTGCCCACCCCCCAGGGCTCCAGGCTCGGAGACAGCTGAGTGGTCCTAAAACCCATGTCCAGACACATCCATTCCGCTCCAAAACATGGCACCCGTCATCAGATGCTGCACCCCAAGGCTACCCAGGGCCTGGTCCACAGGGCCGGGCCCCACTGCCAGCTCAGTGCAGCCAGTCCCAACAGGGATCTGCTGCAGCTAATCACTGAAACAAACTCGTGCATTTTCTTTAAAAAGGATTTTCTCCCTCTGACATTTTTAGTGTTCATCCAGATTGAGTTAGACCATGATTGCTGGCAATAGTTTAAGAAATAAAGACCATAAAAGCTGAACTACTTGGAAATTCAGATCAAATCTGTCTACCATAAACTTTTCTCTCTCCCATGGCCTTCATTAAATGATTCATTTAAGAGTTTTAGGTTTAGGGGTTACCAAAATTCAGTAATACAGTTATAAATAAAGAGGTGGTTTTTTTTTTTCTTCCCTAAACCAGAGTTTCTTAGTGCAGCTCATGAAAACCAGTCCCAGCATGAGAGAATTATTGATACAACTGCAGTTACCTACAAAGGAGTTTAAAGGCAGAAACTGTAGTGCCTTCTCCCAACAACCAAGAGCTGGCACAGCTACATGCCAGGGCAAAGCAGGCAGCAATTCTCAGACTGTCCTCCACCAGCAGTGATCCAAGAGACTCACTGTCGCTGCAACGCAGTTCACCTCACTTCTACCCCTTATCTTCCTAAAACCTCTTGCTGCAGATCTGTGTTTCCAGACCCCACCAAGGGACAGAATTCCACAGCTGTGGGTGCTACTGCTGCTACGCTGCACATCAGGTGCCCACCAGACTTTCTCTACAGAGGTCAAGCATGGGGAAGGGCTGAGTGTGATGGATCTTGCCTCACTGCTGCTGTCGAAAAGGAAGATGCTGAACCCCAAATAGCTGCCTGGGCTCAGGGCAGAAAGTGAAGAGAGACAAGCACCCCACACCATGCTTCCACTCAAGGGTATACAGGCTTGTGTCTAAAAAGACAGCCCAGTCTACATTCCTAAAGGTTAGCCATCTAAAATTGCAAAAGATAATCCTGTTCATAAAGAACATATCTATCCTGGGGTTTATTTATTTATATATAACAAATGTGTTGGGACACTCCAAGAGTAAAGAAGCAGAGGCCAAATCCTCCTTCTCTTGCAGAAGGAAGAGGCTTCTCCCTGCCGTTGTTCGGCATATTGATGGAGAAATCTGAGCAAAAACAACTGAGAGAAGAAAATGTCTGGACTACATCAGGCATGGTGTGTTAACAGGTCTGACGTGCACAATGGCCAGTTAACAGCAATGAGTGAAGTGAATGGTGTCCCTTGCCTCAGACCAAGTATGTGAAGTCAGGAGGCTCTCCCTTTATGCAGAGACTAAAGATAGCCCTGCTGAGCATTAAATCATATTAAGAATACAGGGCCAAGCAAGATTTTCAACATAAAACTTCCCCACTACAACATCTGCAAAACCCAGATGGCAAAGGAAAGCCAACAGGCTCTTAGCCCAGGAAGACACAAAAACCCCACCACAGCAAAATTCCATTGAGTTTGCTGCCTGAAAAAAATGTCCAGGTTTGTCTTTTCACAGTTGCCTTGGCAAAAAAAGTTAAAAGCTGTTTACACTATTGTATTTTTGTTCCCCCTTTTTCCACCCCTCACCACCAGTTCCTTTAGCACTGAGATTCTTACATTTGTCATCAATGCACCGTCACATATTTACGAAACACAACATGGCCAATAGCACAGCTTGTGCCCATGAAGCTCAACATTATGGTTTGCTGTTGTCCTCAGCTATAAAGCCATGGAGCAAACTTCTGCCATGGTCAGGATTCAGGTTACAATACCAGATATCGGGCAGCCAGAATAATTACATATAAAAAAGAAAAGTATTTCAGGTCACTAACTTTCACTTTTTTCATTTCAAAGAATGTTAACACTATGGAAACATGAGGTCAAGATGCTTTAGGATCCTTGTGAACCCTTCATACTCCTTCTAGGATCCCTTTCCGGGAGGCACTATCACAAAGTTCAAATAATGCAAGTTTCCTTCTGATTCATTTGGGAAGGAACAGATTCAAAAGAAGGAAAATCTTATAATGCAACAAAAGGTCAAACATTTTCTAGCCCATCAAGAAATGAAGACTCTAACAAAGTACAAGGTACTGTAACAGGAGGAGCAAGACAGAAGATCTCCAACAGCCATCTGATTTGTGGAAAGAGGACCTGGTGTGCACAGAAAGCAACAATAAATGGTATGCCCCTCCAGTTTGAAGGGGAGGAAGATTGACTTTGAACATATCATTAAATGTGGCAATCTTTTGCCCTCCAAATCCTTCCAGAGCCTCATCAGAAACAGAAAGGAGGGGAGTGGCTTGCTCATCTCTGGAAGGGGACTCCTCACTTCATCAAAACACTCAGTCATTCTCAGAAAAAGCAACGGCTTTCACTTCTCAGTTTTGCAAGAACTTGATGCAAAGGGCTTTCCTGAAGCAAACCTGATGTTGCCTCCTAGAGACAGCGAACCATGTGTAGGATGATTGTAGAAGCTAGATGTTGAACAAGCTCAGGTGACAGATGCAAGCCATGCAGCTCTTTCAGCCTTTGTAGGGGTTTTAGATTAGACATGTGCTCTTACTAGAACCATTTTCATCAGGAATAGCAGAATGGATGTTTCTTGGTCACTTGCCCTTTCCCTACCGCTACCAATTCTGTCTGTGCATCTCACAAGAGTAACTCACCTCAGACTGATTTACTATTAGGTAGTCTTTTCACGTTTATTTACTACAATCCCATGCAAATGATGAAGGATTACTTAAAAGAATTCAGTTTACACTTCTTGGCTCATCGGGAATCCCAAAGAGACTACATGCCACAAAGCTGAAGAAAGAGACACCAAGTCAGACACAAGGTGCTGTTGATCACAATCAGAAGCGTTTCTCTGTTCAGTGAGCACCTCACAGACATGGCAGAGGTTTCCCTAGCACTTCAAATTAGCACTTTTAAGTTAGACTTTACGAAAGGCACTGGTTATGCTAAACAGCTTGCATCTAGCTCACTGTCAGTGGCTTCAGTAATCAAATACACTGATAACATGAAGAATGATTCCCAGCTGGGAGGTTCATACAGCATGCTCCACTCCCTTTTATCCCAGTTTCGGACTTCCAAAAGTAATTAAGCTTATGCTGGCTATCGCTATTGGCAGGAAACGGCTTTCTACTAGCCGGGCAATAAAGTAACAGAAGCATCTATTTGTGCACAAAATACTCAGAGTCAGTCAGCAAGCACAGACTTAGCAGTGCATTTTCTTCTTGTCTCAGTGTTAGTGCAGGGAAGGACTACTCTTATTTCACAGCCCATGTCAAACTAAATGCAGAGAGGCACAAGCCCAACAAGAGACTTAGCAGGGCTCGTTTGTCTCAGTTGCAAGTTTCTTGATCAGCTGCAAGCAGAGAAGAAAAAGAGGAATCTTTTTCATGACAGCAATGCAAGTTAAGGGCGGAGGTGCTGGAGAAAGAACTGCAGCTACAAAGCTATTTACAGACACGAAACCATAAGCAATTTCTTGCATTGCAGCCAACGCAGACCAAAGCTCCAAAGATTACAGGAGCCATGCTTCATGTATGGTCAAAGCCATGACGATATGCTCATCACACCTAATCCTGCTAGGATCAAACCAGTTTTCCTTTCGTTTCTCCAAGATCAATTTCCACCTAAGATCACTGACAGCACCAGATCTAACTCATGCCAAAAGAGCCAGTGCCAGGAAGGGAACCAAACCCCTAATAATGAAATACATCCATAAGTTTAGTTTAAGCCTGTAGCAACATTTTGCAAAACCCAGGAAACTATCATCCAAGGCTTTCAACTCATTAATCATATAATGTTTTTCAGCAGATAAATATAACTGGATTGTAAGGAAGGTAGACATACACAAAGCTGCAGAAAGGTTGCAAGATTTACTTTAGCTCATCCAGCAGGCAAACTAGGAGCAGACTGTTTTATGACTTGCAAAGTGTCAAGATGTTTTCATTGTAGTTCTTGTACAGACATCCACTTGCAAGAAGGGTTCTGAGGGGGAAGAAATTACTAGTGAAGCTTGGCATCAAGCAGAGAAAGAGTTAAATCATCTTAGAGAGGCAGTGGCGGCCTCAGGTTATCAGGCAGGAAGAAGGTTACACCGGCCCCAACGGCTGTGGCTCCTACACTGTAGTGGCTGCAGACATCTGGGAGGGAGAGGTTTCAGAGCAGGCCTTCAGACCCCTGCTAGTGACCCACTTAAGGGAAAGTCATGTGTGTCATGTCCTGCCTCTGCCAGGAGATGCACAGACACAAAAAAAAAATGTGCAAGAACAGTTACATACGGAGCAAAGAGAAAGGCTGGTTAAGGATTTGATTTAATATTAATTCCCTGAATATTTTTGTAGCATTGCTCATGAAAGCTTAGAAATAATACCATGAGGGAATATTCCACTCAGAAAACAACACTCTGAACATTAAGCGTTTCCCAGGTCTCAAAAAAAAAAAAAAGAGCCAATGGACAAGCTATCACAAAATGGACAGACTACAACAAACCTTGCCTGGGTGCTTGACAGAACCCTTCAGTGAAGGGTCTTGGAACAAACCCTAACTCCACGGACTCTCACAAATTCCCCTTGAGAAAAGAAGGAATCTCTTCTTCAATGTCTGAAGTGTTCTTCCTCTAATTTGGCAATTTTCACATTTTTGTAGCAACAACACAGCTAAAATTTTATGGCAACGTAGAACACTCCGAAACAGAAAAGGCATTAGTCATGGATCTGCAAGTGGGACGTGGGGATATGGCTTTAGATCCCCCTTAACACCTCACTGCTGAGGCCTGTGCTTATCTGTCAAGTGGAATAACCATGGCTGGTACACCTCTATCGCTACATCTTATTACAAGCCACTTGGGGGACTACTTCCAATTTTAGAAAACCTGATCTCAGATTTTATTACAGGATAATAAAGAAGAAAAAATAAAAAGGCTACATTTTTAGATGTACCTTCTCATACACAGGTAGGAAATGGCAAATGTGAAGAACCTATATATAGATTTTGACTCAATTAAGGACTGTTACAAAGCAATGAGGAGTGGGGGAAATAGGCAAGAATTTCCTTATCATGAATAACTTTATGCAATACCTTTATTTACCACCCATAAGATAAGAATAATGAAAGTAATATTTTGACTGTCAAAAATGCTGAAGTCCTCTCAAAACAGCAGGAGTTAGTACCTTCTTAACTGCATCTGTGCAGAGACACAGACTTGTGGAAAAAGCAAAACAAGGAAAGAAAAAGGATCCCAAGCTCTTATCACAAAGAAAATTTCCTATATATTTACCACAAGAGTTCAAACCTTCCTATGTCAGTCCTTGTGGGTGAGAAGAAAGTAAACATTTATGCTTTACCCACATCTACAGTGCATGCAACCAGTATTAAAATTTAGCAAGTTAAATATTGTATTTAATATATACATTAAAATATTTATCTACATCACCACTAACAAATGAAAAGTATTAAAAGAGGTATCTGTTAACCATTAAACTACTTTTGCAAATATTAAATAAAGTCTCTGGTTTTGCCTGATATCTCTTCTGGAAGTTAATTCCTATTGTATTAACGATATTTTTTTCCCACTGTACATTGGTTGTAATAACTACTGTGCTGAAAGGGAATATGAGAGCTTCAAAGCAAAGCTAAAATCAGTAAAAATACCAAATTTAGGAATATAATAGTACAGGTTAGGAAAAAAACATATATCACAATTTCTGTTCTTGATGGGTAATATGGGTATTCAAATTATTTGGGTTTTTTTTTTGTAAAGTAGAAAATTATAAGCCTTGTAGGTTTTCTGGAAAAGCATTTAATTTTTGCAATATTAAATGTTTCACTGTTCTGTGTTGTTCACTGTCTGGACAAGTGCTCTGTATTTAACCTTACGTCGCAGACCTATTTATAACGTGAAATCATTTTCCAAAAAAGACTCAAGTTCAGAGTTCATTTGCTAGCGATAATTGCAGACAGTGTTGCACAAAGCTTTAGTGACCCATAGCAATGCTCCGAGTCAGCTTGTCTGAGAATCACGGGCCAAATTCTGCACTCCCTCTACACAGGAAATCTCCATCGATTCCTGCAAGCATTTAATGATGAAGTGATAGGCTCACATTCTGCATGCTGAAAAAAAATGATGGGATGACAGGAACACACTAAAGATCCTGAGATTTCATATAGTTCTTGAATGTGCCGGTTTCAGAGAAGAAGAAACATTAACACACTGGGATTTTTGCAAATCTTTTTGTAAAGGGGAAAAAAAAGGCAATACCCTACAGTGACAGAGTACTAAAGTTTTACATCAGCCCACCAAAATGAACACTACAGGATCTATTATTTTTATACTGTCAAGTACATATGATGTTAAATATGGGATTTCAGAGGCTGATCCATATTTGCACTAAACCAAGACCAAGTTGAACTATAGATGCATAAAGTTAGCACAAAAAAAGGGGGGAGGAGAAGGCTACTGAAATCACCATCGTAATTTGTATTCTCTGTTTTATATCCCCAGATGTGAATATCTGCTTTGTCTCCTCCCTGCTTTTATTCCTGCGCTATAAAAGAAATTCCAGTGTCTTTGAACACACCTTAAACCTTCTCCTACCCTGACATCACTGTAGGTGACACAATGTCAGCCTTGCCCATCGGTGGCATTTGTTGTGGCTGTCCATCAGCCAGTCAACAGCACTCTAAACCAAACAGGTCCCTGCTGAGCTCCCGCTGCTGTCACACAGGTACTGCCTTGAGTTTCTCCCTCCATCCAGCTCTCAGTTCTCATGATACCTGGAGAAACATAATTGCTTATTGAAGCCTCAATCCCTCTGTTAAATTTTGTGGAAATGGATCAACTGATAAAGCTGGTGACTGTGTAAGGTCGATCTCATTAGGAAACACGGCTGATAACGTGCATATTGCTGTAATCTGCAATGATGATCTCGTTTGTGAAGCTTAGCATGTGTGCACAGAGCAGTTTGTAACTCATGTAGAAACAGAGGGGCCCTTTTCTGAAAAGCTCTGACTAGGTCATGTAAATCAGCATAAGGAACCTGGAAAAGGTGAGCTATCATCAGCTGCGTAAACTAAATTCATTTACAACACTGCACACAGAAATCCCACCGTGTTGTTTATAACTGGATTTTGTTTTGTTTTTGTTTTTTGTTTTGTTTTCCTGGAGAAACGTCATAGCTATTTTTAGAGCATTTAAATTTCTTCTATATATTCCTTGTGTCTTAATGTAGACAAGTAGCTCTCGGCCACTCACCGGATAGAGCTTACAGAACAATTCCGTTCATACCTTCAAGCTTTAGAGCACGTATCTGAAACAGCCATTTAAGATGGGATATTATGTTCTCTCTGTTTTTTCTCACTTGGACTAATTTTGTAGGAGTGCAGAATTATGCATTGCACTATCTCTGTACTGATCTAATTGCTCGTCAATCTCATAAAACATGTTTCTTTTAAGGTCTTTAATGCTGCTTCTAAAATGGATGAAAATTTTCAAATTATATTTACTTTAAACACCCTCTCTGTCCCCACAAAAAGCCTTATCAGGAAGCCTCTGAGATGTGCAGACAGATAAAAAGACTGCCTGGAAACTGTATTTGTTTACTTTCTATGTGCAGCCAAGACGGAGTTAGAATGCAAAGGAAATTTGTATGAGCTTCATTTTTCATAACACTGGGAGCTTAAGTAAGCTTTATTTGAAGCAGTGTTGGAAAGCGCAGTTACGGAACTGTTGGGTGAGGTGAAAGATAGCCAAATGATCAAATGCCTACAGGAAATAAATTTTCTCCTAAATGTGAAAAGGATCCATAGCATTATGTTTACTTTTGCTACGTACTGTCTATGAAAATCCTTCTTCTAATTCTAGCCATTAAAATCTCTTCGTGCCACAGAACTGTGTATTGTATATTGTACCACTTAAAGTATGTAACGCAAAGCCGGGCAGCCCAGATAATGCCTGAGCTTGTATAAAACAAAACACTGTTCTCCCTTAATACCAATACTTTTTTGAGATTAGCTTTGATTAATTCATAACTCATTCACATCTGGATTTAGTGTGTATTCCTTATGTGATCCAGAGGAAAGGTACTAGGGATAAATGTTACCAGGAGGTGCTTTGCAGTAGCCTCCTTTGTGCCTCGTGAGTCTCTTGTATATGCAAGCATGGAGCTAATACTATTTCGCAAGATGTTATCCCACCAAAGTAGCCATTAGATGTGCATTAATTATTTCAATCTATCCCTTAAAAAACATTTAGAGATGCTACCCTGTTTTTACAGACAAAAAAAAAGTAAAGCCGTTCAAACTGATAGCACTCAAGAGGGTTATATACAGGTTTATCAAGGCCAAATGGAGGAAGAAACAGAAGTGAATGTAAATAAACGACCCAGTTCTCTTCCCACCAAAGACTAAATTCTGTAATGGGCTGAATTCATTCTCCACACCACTGATTTCAACAGGAGTTAGCAGAGGCCATTTACTTCAATGAGACGAAGTTTAGACCCAAAGCAGACATACACGGACCTCCAAGGACACACAAAAAACATGTAGTGATAAGCAATAATTAAAAGACAGATGCACACATTTTTTCTAAGACAATATTTATTATACAAGTAATCCTTGCATACCGTAATAATTTTTGGGGGGGAAACTAAAATGCTATCATATGTTTTCTTCTGGGAAAAAAAACCCACTTTTCATTACTTTTTTATTTAGGTCTGCTGTATTCTACCCTGTTTTCACAGTAACTTTACAATTTGTTCCACTATAATTCATTTTCACATGCATACACATCAGAAATCACCAAAACACAGCTGCCTCTGAACACTTCACTTTAAACAGCATTATTTTTATAGAATTATGCACCAAAGCTGTATTGCTATTTTATCAACAAAAATTACCAATGGTTTACTAAAAATCCTTTAAAAGAGCTACATTAGAATGATTTACTACAAGGCAAAAACAAGCAGGAAGGACTAGATGGTTCAGCTCTTTGCACAGGACCAAATATATATATCTAACTCTCCAAACAATTTCATCGAGGAAGAGTAGAGCACATGCACAAGACACAAAGGTCTGAGAGAAAAGTCCATGTGCATGGAGAAAAAAAATCCTGGCTTTGTAACCTGCTATATCTGATATTGTTTAGAATATAGAGCTGATTCACAAAAAACGATGGAGAAAAATTCACTATCCTGTCCTGTCAGTCAATTTTCATCTTGGATATGACACAAAAAGTCCTTACCTAACAGATTCCAAGTAGCCATTTAAAATTTCTAGAATGTGATGGCATCCACATAGTGGTTTTTAATCTAAATTAAATGCATACATATCTAGATACAGCTATCGTGCAAACAGTATTTTAAGTTAAACAAATACATAGCAATTTACATGCTGACAAACACTGAAAAAACCTCAGAGAAATAATAAGCAAAACTGCTTAAACTTAAAATAATTTTACCTAACTAGTGCCATAAGCCCCCTAAAGCCAAATTTCCCTTCTACAAGCCTCATTTTCCTCCAGTGCCCCACTGTTACGTATCTCAGTCTTGTGAATTTATGATCAGAATAGTTAAACTCCCTTAAAATCAAAAAGTATGACCACTTGGGACAGAGAAAGTGTCTGTTCAGGTATTTGATTATCATGTTAACAATCAGTGATTTTAAGACACAGTATACTTGCTTGGAAGCAAGATTTCTTCTCTTTTTCCTATCACATTTCTAGCACTATTAAAATATTGGTAGCATATAAGGCAAAAAGATACTTAACAAATCCTTGGCAAAATTATTATGTACTCCTTAGGAGCAGTAAATGAATTACAGTTTTATGGTGAGATTTATAACCTAGGTAAAGCTAAATAAGGTATCACACTGAATATCCTGCTTCACTTCAAATTCTCAGCTGACTGTGGCGTAGAAAGACACTCTAGATAGGCTGTTTAGAGATGAGTATTTCTGCAGCTTTTAAGAGATTACATTAAATTCCGCAGCTGGTATCTGCAGAGTAACCAGATATCAGGCATGCTTAGAATTCATGCACAAGCAATTTGGGATTCAAGGCATAACTGAATAATTCAGATTTAAAAATACATAAATAATAATTTTAAAAATCACATTTCAAAGTTAGTTGTACTTTCCATTTTGTGTGTCAGTAAATTATATTTTAAAAACAAAATAAACTCCGCTATTTGAATATATCCTATCAGACTAGTGCAATTCTAGTGAAGGGATTACATTTTTCTGTTTGCATACAGACTTAGTTCTAACCATAATCGTATTCCTATTCTGCAAACTCAGGGCAGATGAACAATCAAGTTCTACTAGCATATGAGCAGCTTAAATTTTACCATCCATGCAGTTACCTCTCAGTACTGAAATTGATAATAAAAGCTCTAATCAAAGTTATTAACACATGTGGGTCAATGTGTGAATTCTTTTGACTTTCAGAAACCCTGGCTGAAATGAAGTACCACAGAAATGTTTTGTGCTTATTCTAGTGTGGCTGAAATGACATCAGCCTCTTCATGGAAAAAATGTATAGCCATTTTGTTCAATAATTACTCACTCTGCAACAGATAAAGCAAAATTAATATACTTATTTTCAGTCAGGAGTTGCATTTTGTTATTGAGCAGAAGTGTAAAAGTGAAAGACGGCAATTCCACACGCTGCTTGCAGTATTATAGAGAACTTGGCATCACTCTCCCAGTCATGTTTATTTAAATCACAAATCCACCACTGTAAGTCAGAAGAGCCCTAGCAGCTTCAGCAAAATCACGTCTGACTTTATTTGAACATATATTTTAAAACCTTACGAGGTCACACAGGAATGGATATCTAGAGAACAAGCGTTCACGTGATTATAACGCATTGGAATCAGACTGATCCTACCCAAACAAATGATGCACAAACTTCCTTAGAACTTGTCAAAAGGCCAAGAAAGTGCACTTTATGCAGCCAATCTTAACAGTGGAAAAGTACAGAAAACCACCAAACTGACTTCATTAAATTATTGTCTGTAGTTACCTACAGACTGTTCGGCGTTCCTCCTGTTCTTTAAAATGACTCTGTACTGGAAAAAGACAAAATAGGACTTGTAGCTACAAAAAAGCACTTGCAGTTTAATGACATTCTCAGCACTGATCAGGATAGTTCAGAGAGGAACAGAAAACACAGAGCCATGACATCAACCACCCTTTTATGCTTGCTGCCCCCCGGGCATTGCACACTAGACACTCTCCAGGCTGGTTTTAATAACAGCTTTATAGCCGTAGTTAAGTAGAGAATGACTACTTTATTATCCTTTGCAGGCAAATAAATCACGTTCCTTACATTTATCTGACTTGCTCACCTCTACGTTCCAGGTTTCTATCCTGACCACTAATTGTCTTTTTATCAGGGTTTATTAACAACGATATGTTTTTCTCCGTAGACACTATGCAATACTACACGACTTCTCTTTGCCCTTCTTTTATGTTCTAGATACGCTGTACCTTGATCAGAAAGGATCAGATCTGTGTTTCAGTGTAGACCATACAAAACAGAGCTTGATGCCATTCTTTCAGAGAACCAAACACATTTTCTTGCTCCAACACCTTGCTGCTGCATCACGGTGCATCCTCAGAAAATCCCCCATCATGTACCACAGAGAGCAGCTCTCCCTCGCAAGCTGTGAGAAACCAGTGTCAGGCCAGGAAGGCTATTTTGGGAACTCCTTGGGAGCTGTTTTCCCAGCAGATCATCCATGATTTTTCTGGCTTACTTTCACCTGCCAATAGGCAGGACATGGGGTCAGTGAGGGTGCAGTAAGTATCTGCTGACCTCCAGCACCGCAACCTGCTGCACTGCACTCCACTGCCACAATGCAGGCTGGCTATTTCTTTTAGAAATCTCCATCTGCTTTGTTGCTTGGGTCAGGTTAGTATCAGTAAGGTCATGTTTATTTTTTTCTATTCCATTTCTTCAGTCTTCCTTCCCTGTTCAAGACAACCAATTTCTGGCAGTCCTTACGGTTATTTCCAAGGCCCAGCTATGGAGCTGGTTATGCAAATGGCTCGAACATCCTTTTTACACGGATTTGTTCCCATTCTTTGAGAGAATCACAGGAGAGTGTGGGTGTGTACACTTGCTTATCTGACGGGTGACAGCAATATCCATGCCCACCAAGTCCCTTTCATTTACAAGCTGCAGCGACAAAGCAGAGCTCATGGTCTCTCACTGATGCACACCCCAGCCCCTTTGAAGCCTCAAAGCAAGACATTACGCTTCCCTTAGACAGATAGAAATCTACCCCCCTACACACCCGCCCCAGCAAAAACACATCTAAGGCTTTTGTTAGCAAAGACAGGCAACACCAGGTGCGTCTGAGAAAGCACTTGCTCAAAGTAGCTGAAAACTGCTGTAACCGAGCTAGAAATCGTTACCTCAAAACAAAGTGTAGGAGAGGGCTTTGTAATTTCAGGGCTCTTCAGCTTCTCTTTTTATAGGAGGGAATTAAAAAAAAAAAAAAAAGAAAAAAAGGAAATGTTTGACTAAAACAGGGCAACACCAACATAGTATTTTCCTTAAATCTGGGTCATTGGCATTCTTTTCCCAAACTTGGGACTTTAAGGAGACTGGAGCAAGCAAGCGATGGTCTGAGAAATGTGAACGATCAGATAGGTGACCCTACTGACACGAGAAGCAGCAGTAACATCAGGGATCCACGTCCCACCTCTGCTAAGTGTCAGACCCTGGAGAATGACTGAATAGGTTTTCAACCAACCAAACACAGACATAGAGCCAACCCCCCTTACACACATCACGGTACAACACATGCAGGGACTGGTTATGCTTTGAAGTACCTGACTCCAAAAAAAGCCCTTTCTATCCCCTGAAGGCAATACGTGTATGACGCGGTTGCACACCAACGCGCTGCGTTTTTTTTCTTTTGGTAAGCCAGACAGTGGTAGCGAAGGCTTGTTTTCAAAAAGTGGCTGTCTTTGCAGGAGTTCCATGCACTCATCCATGAAATGGCACATGCCTGAAGAGCTCAGCAAAGAGAGAGCCTTGACATCTAATGTCCTGGACCCCTGCTGCCTGAGCTGAGGAATTCAGCTCTCAGCACATCCCAGGAGCTTGGAGAAGAAAACCACACCAAGCGATCTTGTGTTGCACACCCAAACTAAGGGTGCGAGAGGGCAGTGCAAGTGCAAATGCTGCCTGACAGGTTAAGATAGAAAGGGAACGTTAGGAAGTTGGTTTTTCTTCTTCTTTTTTTTTTTTTCTCCTTTTCTTTTTTTTCCATGAAAGGCAAAATACAGATCTCTTTTCAGAGGGCAGCTTTGACTCTGGAATTGAAAAATGAAATTGCCAGAGAGAAAACCAAATTTATATCCATATAGAGTAACCGCTGATAGACAATTTCTCTCTCCCTTTCTTCTATAAGAGACACCCAGAATAGTAGCATGAATTTTCTGAATATTTCTTGCCAACTCCCACTCCTTCATAATAAGCAACTGGAAGGTTTCAATCTGAATAACTGACTTTATAGATTTAGGGAAAAATAAGTCAAGTCACTATGTCAAAGGGCAAAAAAATCCCTGTTTATGCTCTTTGGAATATATTGTGTTGGCTCCCATGAACAAGCAAGAAAACATGTCTTCTGTCATTTAGAAGTCGGAATAAACATCGACAAGTTTAAATTCAAGTCTTACAAGGTTAGGCTACATCTTTCTCATAAGAAACACAGATTCTGGGTAACCACAAAATACAGCTCTGCTCACAGAGCTACGGTATTTCAGAACTTCTGGTGTTAGCCACAATCAGAAATGCAAAGGTATTACAAATTATTTGTATTTGAAGGTTTTCCACTTATTACAGATTGAGCCACTTCGTTCCAAACATGTGGTGGAGTTGGAATAATCAAAATAAAAATCTATACTGAGTATTTGGTACATACCTTCAATTCAACAACATTGGGTTTGCTTTTTCCCCATTATTTTGCATTTATGTTGCCTCAGAGCATTCTGCCTCTGAAGTGACTATTGATAAGTGGCAGATACACTGAAAGAAATACAGAGATATAATAGGATTCTACCCTGATGTCATCTTCCAGAGCTGTAAGACTTGGCTAAGTCAGTGATACTATTCAGTTTAAAAGAGCACCTCAAACTTTTCGGTTCACCCATTGCCATTTTCCCTTTACTTAAGTGCAACGTGCTTGCTATCTTTCCCTTTCATGAAAACATACATGCAATACCATATATCAAGGGTGTGTGTGTGTGCATAGAGAGAGAGACAGACAGACAGACAGACAGACAGACATATACGAGGGGTGTGTGGTGTAACCATGTATGTGCATATATATAGATACATCTACACACACACGGACGCTTATTCTCATTGCCTTGGTGGGTTACAGACCAGAGCAGGGAGAATGCTCATCCAAATACATCACTCGTGTAACACCAGTGACTTTCAGTCAGGCAGACACATGTGAGAAAGGAAAAAATGGTTCACTACTGAAAGGAGATACTTGCCCTACTTTGATAGGTTGCAGGAGAGCCTCCTTGCCTCCCCTTTCACAAACAGAAGGGTGCCAGGAACCACAGCACAGTGGAAGCCACACCACCTTTGAAATGGGTCTCAGCACAGGGCCTCCACCTCCCCAGGGGTTTCCTTCTGCAGGGTTCCTCTCCTCTGGGCTGTCCTGGAAAAGCACACCTATCTCTAGCATGAAGCCACCTTCAGAATCCACCTAACCTGGTTTTACCGCTGTGTCACTCTTGTCTCCATTCACAGGAGTGTCCCTAGGAGAGGAGCGGAAGGAGTTTGGGGAAGGGCGATAAAAAGCTGGATAATGGCAGGAGAAAGAGTCAGAAAGCAACTATGGAAAAGAAGAGTAAGCAGCTTTAAATGGCTTCATAAAAACAGACAATAACATATTTTCCACTTGAGTGGAGAGGAACTACAGACTCATTTATAATTTGACTCCTGTATTTAAAGGAAGAGACCCAAGCAGTACAGACAAACAGCGGAAAATTGAAGTATTTCACCTGTTCAGCATTTTCTGTCCTGTTCTTGCTAATGGTAATCACCCCTATGAGTGGGCAAGCCCTGCTTCCAGCTCAGGAAGCATCACTGAATGTGTCAATATAGCCAGGGGGCAGCTAACAACCAAAGCACACAGTGCAGATACAGCTCATGAAGAGAGAGTAGGCTGTTCTTCCTGGCCAAAATCCGTAATTTTCTGGGTGAGAGTGTGATGTTTTCTTGCATACAGTCTAGGTTTTGCTGGAATTCCTGGCGTGCCAACTAGACCATGCCAGGGACAATGCTAATGCTCAGAACAACATGCACATGTTCATACTCACAGCTGTGTGCTAGCTTTGAAATATTATTATGTATTTCAACATTCGATTATCTGAGATGTGCTACCACAGGCAATCAAAAACACTACAAACTACGTTCATACCTCCCATGACAAAGAAAGCAGCATCCTCAGTTTTCTTTCTAATCAAAGTCTTTGTCATCCCCACTTCCAGGTTTTTTTGTCCTTGAAAAGTTAATAAAGAGTACATGTAATTTTCTGAAGAAAAAACCCTAAGGATACAGGCAATTGCATGAACCCCAGCAGCCAAGGTTTGAGGAAAAATTACCAACTTTTTGAGACAGGTGAGAAACGTATTTTTCAAAGGATAAAAAAAATAATAAAAATTCAGGTTAATAAATGACCTCAGCATATGTTATCTTAGACTGCTAGAGAGTTTGTGTTGTGCTTTACAGAGAATTGTGTTTAGTAGCTTAACTGCATGGAGAAAAGAGCTATGAAATCAGCTGTTTGCTTCTTTCTCTGAAATTTATTTATAATATTCCTGACTTGTACTTGTTAAAGCCCAGTCACTACAGCCACAGAAGCTAAGAAATTAATCAATAAGCCAAAATCAAAGTCTCTGTGGAAGACCATGGTGTGTCTCTCCAAAATACTGCACTATGCTAGCCTAAAACTGCCTTGACCGATAGCAGAGCCTCAGACTTCAGTAGTTACAAGGCTCCAGAAAACAAGAAGATTAAGTACATAAACTACGAAAAGTACAGCCTGTTAGCATTTATAATAGAAAGGACTAACTTCTTAATGGCAGAGAATACAAAAAGGACTTAAAAATAATAAATTTTGTTTAAAAAAAATATTTACACATTTTTTCTCCACCTCTTTAATCTTAAAGCCTTCAATTGTGAACACATATTATATTGCACTGGTTATTTATACCACATTAATACAAGAACATTTTTCTTTGCAGAAATAAGAACGTGTTAAATTTCACACTTGACGTGTTCATTTATGCTAAAAGAAAAATAACTGCTCAGGGCCTAGATTACATCCTCCTCAAAGCAGCAAACTGAAGCGCTAACTTAAACTGGTAAGTTAATTGCCTGCTTGAACATCTTTTCAACCTTGAGATGAACCCTATAACTCACCCAAAAAAAGCTGGAAAACTGAATTATTTTGTTCCTGTGCACTTTGAAGAAAATGGTATGTGTGATCTAAGTCACTCTGGTGATGGAAATTCATACCCCAGACTGGTAGCTGAGTTTGCATGCTAAAAAGTTCAAGCCACGTTTATCAATGTGCTATAAATAAAAATGATGTTTTCATTGCTAACACCGCAGTTGTTTTTATTTTAAAGGAACAAGATCTTACAGCACTAAAAGGAGTAGAAAAAATACAGTTTTAATACTTCATGCTAAGGTCTATCCAAGGAGTTATTAAAAAAAAAAAAAAAATCTAGAAAAAAAAAAAGCTGTGTCTTTGCTTAAGTGCTCATAGAGCACAACAGGTCAGAGTACATGCTCGGAGGACATTACAACTTATGAGCATTTTCATTCTGAAAAATTAAAGCCAAAATATTTTTGTTGTTATCATTTTTGGTTTGGTTTCCTGACATGTCAGACATAGAAATAAAAGCACGCACATTTTCACGCAACATTTCATTTTTTGTTCTCATAAAATTTTCTTTTTCAAAAGATAAAAAAAATACGACTTTTCTAAATCTGTTATAAGAAAATTCTTAAAACAAAAGAGGGAAAAGGTTTCCAGTTAACTCCAGAAAAAAGTTTTAAGTCTCACTGTTTTGGAATCTCTTGTTCTGGTATGATTCAGTAACATCTCCTTGTTATACTGGTATTAAAAGATCAGCAGTTATCAGTTGAACTCACTACAGTTATAAACAAAACTTTGGACCGGCCTGAATTTTAAATTTGATCTATGCAATTTCAGACGGAGGAAATCCAATACCTAAGTGGCAAAGAAGTAACTTTCATTTAAAAACCTCTGGTTTAGTCAAAAGCAATCTTCTCTGGGATATACACCTCCTTCATCTCTATTGCACAGAACTGTAGCGCTAGCCTTTAATCAAAAAGACGAGTGACAGAGGCCTATCAGACTGCAGACTTGACCCGACTGGTTCACCAGAAAGTCAAAACAGAATTTTCTGTGGCTTAGGTCAGCCTGGCAAGCACCGGCTCAGCTGCGTGATACCGTTTACGATAAAAGGCAACGACAGACCCCATGGGAGTCAGCCTCACATACTGAAACACAGGAGTTCACAGAAGTCATCGTCTTTCTGACTCTACGTGGGTTTTTCTCCTGCTTGTTTTCAATCCCCGTGGTGCAGCTATGTATGTTCCACTGCCCAAGCTGTGCCTCAGAGTCACAATCTGCTGATGCTCCAACACTCAAAGATGTTTACTGAACAGCTCTTAGCAGCAGCACTTTCTGCCAACCTCTTTGCCAGTACACCCTTTCTCACTGCAGAAAAGCTGTCCAGCTTATCAACATGTCTGCAAGTTTCAGGTCAGAAACCATAGGGTGCAATGAGGTCTAGAGACAGTGCAGGTGGCCATTAATAAGCATTAAGTGACTCCTAAAGATACGTACACAGCGAGGACTTATGTATTTGGTACGCAAGGGCAGAAAAAAATTGTAGAGGCAGAAGGACATATGCCTAATGACAAGGTACAAGTATATTTACTTTGGATGTGATGGGAACAGAAGAGCTACTGAACTGTCAACTCTACATGCTTTAAAAAAAAAGTTTGGGTTATATAAATAATTACATTGCACTCAAAAGTAAACAAAAACATAAGCACAGGACACTTGATAAAAATATGACACATGGACAGTTCTGTAACAAAGAGAATTGGGTAAAAATATTTTGTAGGACTAAGTCTAGTACTGTAGATAGTAGGCAGGAATTAGTGTCAATGTTGGGTCCTCTGATACAAACCCAAGCTACAATCTTTCACCTATCACTTTCCTTCCAAGAGCCAAGTTTCCCTGCAGACTTATTATGCCTTCAGCACTGGAAATGAATACAGGAAAAAATAAATAAATTAAATTCACACATGCTGGTTTTGACTATAACTCTCATCCTGCTCCGTCTGAATTTAGCAGCATGGTCAAGGAACAAGACCCATTGTTGTTGTATTAATGATACTTGAGTGTTTCTTATTTTATACCATTACTAAGTTCCTTTCAATAGGCATTAAAACACATTAAAAGTAAATGAATGCTTGATGTGCCCAATTAAAATCACTAGGGGAAATGCTGAGTAGGGCACAGAAACCCAAGTTAAACTGGCAGGAGGCTTGAAGTGTAGGAAACACTAGAATTCACTTTTCTGGTTTTGTTTTAAAAAGTAAACAGTCATCTCTTCTTGTTTACCATGGCAGAAGGAGGCACATTCAAGCAGCAAGCATGAGATTTCTGACATACCTGAATTACACTGATCTGAATGCCTTGCCACTGAGCAAGACATAGCTAAAGATACAAGGGGCTGCAATACTCACATTTAATTCAAAGTTTAAAAAACATAACTTCACACAGCAGTTGGTGAACTCAAGAGTCATTAGAGTTGGTACAAACATCCTCTGAACTTTAGGTAGCAATTTACATCTAATTCTTCCTCATACTTCTGACAGGAAGGAAAGGAACCCATGAGCTAAATCAGTTTGCCTCTGTTTTGTTAATTCTAAAGGAAAATTTGCAGGGAAATAAGGTGGCTGTGTTCTGGAATTTCTAAAACAAAGATAAATGGGACTCATTAGATGAGTTATTAGATATATAACTCAAGAATGCCTTCCATCATCCCGTTCTAGAGGTGCATGAACACAGATCGTGTTCCATTTTAAGACTGCTATGGATGCACATACAGAGTTTAATTCACCTGCTTCCTGGCAGACTGAGAACCTGCTGAGTTGCTTTAAAGGACACAAAAGGTCTTCCAATTTCCATTTTTTAATTAAGTAAACATTAATTTTACATTAATTTGCTTTGCTCCAACATTATTATGGTTTTTAATTAATAAACATGTAGAGTTTCCCTGTACCTTTGCATGGTAATGTCATCTCAATAAGCAGTTGTCTCTGCTTCCTTTGGCCCTGAGCTGTCCATCACTAGCCTTGCCATTCATCTGCTGTATGGACTTGGTCCTCTGGGTTCTCACAGGCAACCCTGCTGCCTGCAGGCAAGGGCATGACATCAGGTTGGAACATAGTCAGAAAGCCTTTATACTGGCAATGTTACCAGACAAAAAAACCCACATGTTCTATCTTCTCTCTTCTGCATTTACAAAGGCACTTGTTGCAGAAAGGGTAACAAACTTCTGCTGAGGACCAAGCAAGCCAAGGCCCATTGGTCTTTCTCTGCACAGGATCTCCGTTTCCCTGATCCTCCCAGTAACAGCTGGCCATACATGTTCCATTTGAATGATTTCTGGTTTGTGTTTGGGTGATCAAATCAAAGCACAATATATGGTCTTAGCAGTGTTTTATGCAGTGGCATAAACATCATTCCCGTTTAAGGCGCATGCAACTTCTAATATATCCTGGAATCTCTTTTGATGATGCTTCTCTCACTACTAGTTTTGATGATACCGCACACAATCAACGTACTAATCTTTCTCCTCCACTATATGGCTAACTAGTGGAGGGCAGAAATTTATGCATTTCCATAGCATGTCTATCCTCTCTGTACTGTTATCAGTCCATGCAATCCCATCTGATACTAGTCTGCTTCTGTGTTGAAGACAGGTTCCTGTCTTGTGTCATCAGTAATTTTTATTCACGCGCTCGTACTTTTTATGTCGCTGTTACTAAATATTATTACATGGATGAAATAGTTCTTAAAGATCCTCACTAGTCAACTTTTCAGACCTTAATTTCCTCCTGCAGCATGTTCTACTGACACTTTCTTGTGAGTCACCTCACAGTACCCTTTATAATACCTATACTAAATTTCCTTCCCTCTCTGTTCCAAGTAGCACCACGGAAAATGATCCAAATAAAGCCACCACCCATTCCTATGTGAAGACAAGTAATAATCCTTTACTGAGTAACAGGTTTAGTTATCCTCATAATCAGTCTTTGGTAAGCTGCTTTGCATTTTAGCTTACTTTCCATATTCCTCTCTTGTGTCTTTCCCACTGAATTTACCCTGAAGCATTTCAGCCCACTGAGGTACAAGGCAAACAGATTTGTAGTTGATCACTGCTCTTGAAGTATTAGCAGCCTATGTTCACTAGGCTTCTGTCATACATGGGACTGACCCTGGCGTGGACAGTTCAGCTGAACAGCATATAAGTTTATCAAAACCTATGTACTGCAAGGGAGGCACTGCTATCACATTTTCATGTTGTGTGAGATTCAACAATCACAATTTTTATGAGATGACTCCAGAGTTCTCTCTAGGATTTCGTGCTCATCCTCATCTATGTAAGCAAAACTTTAGGAAGGTCATTTCTACCTTAGCTTTAGATATCACAATCAAAGCAGTGTTTGAATTCCATCTTGTCTCTGAACCACAGCTTGGCTTCCCAGGATCATTTCTAACATGAAGAGGATGACATAAAGGTAAGTTAGTGGGCCATCATATCTACAATTATTCCCTTAATCTTACAGTTTGCTGCTTATCCTCCAATGCTTTCCCTTTTGTTTCCACCTTGGATGTCTCTGCAAGTAGTTTAACCTTTTATAGAATATTTGACTTGCTCTCTCCCCACCTTCTTTTATCTTCCCATTCCTCCCCATTCCATATACATCTTACAGTAAAACTCTCCAATTTTAAATCATCTAGTAATAAATTACAATCAAACTCAAAACAAGGCATCAGTAATCACATAATCCTATGTAACAAGAGAGTTCTGCATAACGATTGAAGTCTCACTGCTCTTACTCATGCCAACGACAGGTCTAGATGCAAGCCTCTCACCGTATCAGGCCAAAAGATTCACCTGCCACTACCTTACAAACACTTTGATGGATATCTGATGATGCCTGTTGTATCTCAGAACTATCCTGCCTCCTCTCACATGGGGTGGCTTCTGCTTCCCTTTTCTTGACACCCATCCGTTGGAGTTACTCTGTTCTCCTTCACTTCTTCCTCCAGTCCTCACAAGCTCTCTCCTGGTGAAAGAGAAGGCACTTAGCTCTCCTTAGTCCTCTGTGGGTACCCTGGACCTGTTTTCTTGCAGGACACCTGCGCAGCGGCACATCCTCAGATTGTCCTTTCCCTGTAGGTCCCAAAGTGTTGGCACGGTGCATGGGAAGGAGGCGCATCCAAAGTGCCGAAGACATAAAACATGTTGAGTTACACACAGGGGTGTGACAGCTCATCTGAAACATACAGCTCTAAAACCTCTCTGTCTACACCTGCCATGCTGTACTAGGATCCAAACTAACCAGGTACCTGACAGAAAAATTTTGGGAAGCTCCTAAAAACTATTCCAGTCTACTTTCTGTATTTCTATGTGCAGGAGAGAAACTTCAACAATAAAAGTCCTGCTTTTCAGAGCACTGAGGGAAAGATGCATGTCAGATGACTAATGTTACTTTTCTGTATGAAAAGAAGCCCTTATTTTAATGACCGTAATCATAAAGACTTGCCCCAGAACGCAATTTTGAGACGCATGCTATATTCTCTTAGGAAGTTTCAACAACATTAGAATACACTTACTTTTATCATGCAGCATATTGAGAAATTTTCTATCTCCATAATATCTATTAAAAATAATATAAAATGTATGTATAATACATAAAGATATTATGTTATTATACATCTTTATTACCTTAAATGTTGCTTATATCTATACAGGGTTGGCCTAACTAGGAAGAAATAAGAAAACACTCTGTAATGGGTTGTATTGTTTTAAATCTTCGGTCACTGAAATTGCTTAGGATGTTGAGACATTGAAAATTACCTAGTAGCAACAAAGAGTCAGCAGTATTGCCAGAATTTACATGGTTTAAGTTATAAAAAAAATACATGTGCACTGTACCTAGCGCTTGGACACGCTATGAAAATTCAATCGAAGGTCTAATGCACCTGTAGTAAATTTTATCAGATCAAAAAGTCTAATGACCAGTACTTATTCAAAATAACTCAAATACAGACATTTTATTTCCAGTGGCTGAGGGGAAAAAGATAATCTAATTATTCTTTTCTCCCTTAGCTACCCAGTGAATAGCTGTCTCCCAGGACTATAGCTAGGCTTTTTACTGCAAATGGTACTTAATGAAAAATAAATTTAAAAAAGAATATATTTTTTTATTTCCACTTAGCTGTAGGGTAAGTGGGAGGCAAAGCAAGTCAGTATCAGATTCAGAACAAGATTCCCACTTCTGAGATGTATGGCACTGAACTATATTATCTTGTGTCTATAATGTTAGGTTAAAGAAAACTAAGTTTGCAAGCCAGATACAGTTAACACACTGAGTCATAACAAGACAAAATTAAAAATAAAATGCATTTGGAGTTGTGTTGTAACAATGTGAAACGGATTATACCAGATGCATCTACATCATCTTTTCTTCTACATTTGCATTTTTAAACAAAAATTGGCACAGGAATCGGTAACGAGTTTTGTTGAATATATTCCAATTAAACCAGCCAAGTCTCTTAATGAAAAAAAAAAACCTAAAGAGCAGTTTCATGGGGAAAAAAACCCAACAAGAGGATCATAGAAGAAAGTGTGCAAAAAGTAAGGTATATAGGAAGTAGGAGGAAATAAGAACTGCTGTATAATTTCTTTTAAACAAACTCTTAATTCTACAAAGCGCATTATCCTTCTGAACTGCATACCCAGTAATTCCTGTCCCCATTTGTTTTTTCTTTCAGCTGAGCCCCCATGGCCCTAGAATAAAGCTGTCACTTCAGCCAGCAGGTGCTTTCATTCCTGCCTCCAACCTACAACAGTTATGACAAGAGATTAAGAAAAACAGCTACCCAGGGCAGCCTAGGCTGGTGCGTAATGAACGGTTTAACCCTGGATAAATCTAATGACAAGTGTGGGTGGCTTTGATTGAAATGACAAGGCACTTTGTCACCCGTTGCTCTGTCACAGAGATCAGCAGTGCTAACATTTTCTGCTGAGTTGAGGGGAAATCAGCTTGAAACTTGAATATTTTGGAGGCTATGCACAAAAGACATTGAAAACAGAAAGGGTCAGCCTCAGTGTTGAAGGGCCTCTTTGACCTTAAGTCAGCAGTGGAACAGACGTAGTTTCTAAGATGCTCTTGCAAGAAAACACCACTGTCTCTGGAGATGGACAGAAATAAAACAAACACCAAACCAAAATCACAAACATATTGAACTCTCTTGTTTTAAATTACCTAGAGACCTTTAACAGAGGTACTCAGCTATTCAGTTTACCTTCACTTGAAAATCCCAATAGCACCTTGCTTTACTACAGGGGTTGTGTTTTGCTCACAAAACGGTAACAGCAAGACTTGATTGTGATCATAAATCGTTAAAGAGTCTTGAGGGGCCCAGCCCACAGTCATCCAGTTTGGGATGATAGTTTGTGTTCCTACAGGTGTACTTGCTTAAATACTGCAGCTGTCCCCAAAAGACTGCATGTACCTCAGTCCTTCAAAGTCTTGTGTTTCTGTTTAATCTTAGCTTCAATTAGTGCATTCATTTCTGGATGGTATGAGGCGCTACACAAGCAGAATTCAAGTAAACAAATAACAAAGGCCGGTAAGGGGCAGAGGCACAGAAAGAGGTAGAGGCTGTTTTAAGTTCACATGGCAGATTAGTGACAGTCGCTGGATTCAACAACACCACAAATGGGGAGGATATGTAACAGCGTCATATGACACCCAGAAGCATGAGAAGCACATGGCTTTCCTGTATAAGAGGGAAATTAATATCACTACTTCAAACCCCATGACATTACTGAACTTATTCATTGTATGAATTTGAAGACTGTGGACTTACCATGTTTCATTTTCTACACCCACGCAGAGCCTGCCTGAAAGCTCCTTTGGTTCTTGCCATTAACTTAGCCTGACAAGTCTAAAGGGGAAGAATTCAAAATGTTTTCAACCTCTGTGTCTGAAGAAAATTTATGGTGGCTCCTCTGCCTCCCACTCTCCCCACTCCTTTTCAACACCTTGGAAAGCCCCTTCGGTTTTAAATTTCCATACCTTTTCAGTTCCAGATGCCAACATTTTGAGGTAGTCAAATGTTCATCATCCTGTTGCTTTGCAAAGGCCAGTAGCAGCCTTGCTAAGTGTTTGCTACCAAGCACTAACCCTAGGACATCTGGGTTGGCACAGACACACTAGCCAGTCTCATAGAAATCCCCTGAGAATTCAAGACCTTATTACTGCTCTTCATGTGTTTTTTGCTTGAAACAAAGATAAAATGTACTTCTCTATTAGAAAGTTGCCAGAAATCAGAAATAAATCAAGAAGGCGGATTGATACACTGTCCTTCCACTGAAACCTTTCATTTAATACAGCACTTGCAGTATTGCCATTTCAAGAGAAAAACAGACTCAAAGCAAAGTGATTTCCCTTCCGGCCATAACATAACAATCTGTCATTTTACTACAGAAGAACATATTCATGGCAGGTTTTCTGGTGGTTATTTTCATCTTGACACCCCTCTAATGTCAGCTGCTGACATCCAGCTCTTCCAAGGAAAAGCCAACTTTGCCATTTCCATCCAACAAATGGTTGCTTAAGAGAAATCCTGCTGCCTTACTCTTGTGGCTTCCAGAACATCTTTAGCGTTCCCAGTAACAAGGGTAGTATCATAGAAATACAGTACCTTGATAACAACCAGTCTCATGTCTTGTATCTGATATCAGGTAAGACTTCCCTTTCCCAATGCCCTTTCAGTTTTAACCCAAATGCTAACTGATGAATCTCATCCACTTCTTATCTCCATGTTTCCTTAATTTGCCCTTTTGGACTCTTCTGTATAGTAACCTTTCAGCATCCCCAGCATCCTGTTACAAAGCACTGAATGGATTTTAGCCATGTTCTGTGTCATACTGCTATGTCTGGGCCTTTGCATGCTGGACACGGCACTTTTCTATCAATCAGATTTTGCTTTGACTGATGATTTTTAATTGTTTACAAAAATTTGCAGTTTGCAAAGATACGTAGGGTATCTTACAACTCATCTATTACGTTTCAGCACAGCATTTATCTTCCAGTCCTTTTCATTCTTACTGCAACAGCTTGTGTGGTGATGCTTCTCTTATCTTAACACGGGTTTCTATTTATATTGCTGGTTTCGTTCACAAATAGCAATGTGACCCAACACCCTCTTGCTTCAGCTGAAAACTCAATCAAGGGTCCTGAAACACACTTTTGCAAAGTTTCTTGCCTGCTCTAGTCTAGTCTTCCAGTCACAGAAGATGTGATGGCAGGGTTTGGATGAAAGAACTGCCCATTGCAAGTGAAGATCAGGTTCATGACCATCTGATGAACCTGAAAGTGCACAAGTCCATGGGAC
>WTSP01010864.1:60641-76909 GCA_025331215.1 Actenoides lindsayi
TGGGGGGTGTGTGGGGGGGTGGGAGAGTGAGGGGGGTGGGGGGGGGGGGGGGGGGGGGGGGGGGGGGGGGGGGGGGGGGGGGGGGGGGGGGGGGAATAAAACTCAGTCTTAAAAGTCTTGCAAAATTTTGCAGAAAGTTGCTTCTCTTTAAGCTCTTTTAAACCTTAAAATTTTCCTACTAAAAGCAGCATATCTAACAAATAGTAATTTGGCTCAAGATACAAAAAGAAGAGCAAGTGAGAAAGGGGGCATATCTGTTAGCTACTTCTTTGCAGCTGAGAAAGATAAAATCAGATAAAAACACCTTGGAAAAGATGTTAGAGTAAGATAGGGCTGAAGGTTCGTATGTGTAACATCTTTAAGAGAGTTATAAAAACAAGAAAAAAATTGTCTCAAGACTGAAAATCTGCTGCTGCTTTTCTGTCAGAAGAGACATAGCTAACAGCAGCAACAAAGACCTTATGCTGCTGGGTTTGAGGCAAGTAGTAAAATAACATCTGAGTTATTAGAAGAAAAGGGATTAATTTAACGCGTGAACAGGCAAGAGAGGAAAATTCCAGTTCTGCCTAGTTCACATTAAAACTAGAGACACCTGAAATTTAAGAGAGAATTCAAAACAAGGCAAGTTAAAGCTGCTCCTTCTAGAGAGAAGTAATTTTGTGAGAGACCTGGTTTTTTAACATTCAAGGAGAAACACTTGGAGATGTGACCAAAGTGCGTCCTCAGAAAGAAACCTGAAGTAATGAACCCCCTAGGCATAAATTTTCGTATTTCATTATATTTTAGGCAAAACTCTTCAAAAAAAAAGGCAAACGTCTTGAAGATCTCTAGTTACTTTCAAACTTTTGGGGATAGAACATAATTTTGAAGTTACAAGCAGCCTTCATCAGAACTTTAGATCATGTCTAAGACAGCATTGCTAGTCATCTGTGAAGTAGTTGACTTAAAAGAAATTACTCCAAGTTCTATCATGGACGTGCTGTGTAAAGTAAATGAGCAATGTTGTGTTATTTTCAATAAAATTATTCCTGATTTGCAAGAGAAAAAGAAATCCACATTTTCAAACTTTCTGAGCTTGATGGAGAAAGTAGAGCTCATCTGCCAAAATTGGGGACAGAAATCTCTCTGCGTCGCGGTCTGCGCATTCAGGTGAGTGTATCTTATGGCTCACCAGCACTCCATAGCCACCCAGCTGTGCTTTGACCCTCATGGACCAGGTTACAGCACTGTGCTATGGGTGCTAGCATTCACTACTGCATTCTGCTCATGTGCAGCATGGTGTGCACGTGTAGGCAAAGCTGCCATTACCTCCCTACTCAAACAGAAGCGAGGCTGTGTCCTACTGAAAGCATAACTAAAACTAATTTTACTGAAAGAGATTTAGAGATTTAATTTTTTTTCTTTCCGTTTTAGGTGCTTATTCTGAGAACCTAAATTCCAGAAAGCCTTTATGGCATATATTAAATAGTCATATTTTAAAGTAACTGGAATGGTGTTTGACCTTCTGCTTGAAATCCAGATGGGTCAACCTTGCTTATCTTCTCTGGTCCACTGGGTACAGTCACGCTCATAATACACAAACACTCGGTTTTACATTTAAAAGCTCAACAATTTCAAGGAGTATAAAATTAGGCAATTTGTGATGGGGTATTACTTCCTTTCCTTCTCAGGAAAAGGTAAATCAGAGGATGGTTGTTGAAAATTGTGGGCATTTACTTTCACCAATTCTCTTTACGCTTACCACTTGCAAAGACTTAATTCCTATACTTTATTCATCAGAGTAACCTCCCAGCAAAAGTTATGCAGAGAGCTTACATGTCCAAGAGAGACTGAAAGAACCATAAGCCCATTACTAAGAAAGAGCACGTTAACAGGTGAATGAGGAGAAAAAAATTATGGTTAACAAACAAGCATGAGGTCAAATCTATTGCTAGTATAAGCCTCCAGAGTTGTCAATTCTCACATGGATTACATTGGTTGTGTTGCATTTGTATCTCTTCAAATTCCAACAGACTATTACGTGATGAACCAATGTTAACAGCAAATTTTTTTTTGCATTTCCCAAATATGAAAATAAAAAGGTATAATAAAAAAAATCTATCAGAAAAATGCATACTTGCACTACCTTATACAGCACCACCCTCATACACCTCTCCTGAAAAACTTTTATTAAGAATTCCTTTAATAGGTTCTAGTCTATAATGATTAAGGCTTTCAGAACGAATTCACCTGTGCACAGTAAGTCAGGTATCATACCTTCAGGTAATAAACCATAAAATAACATAAAATAGCAAGTGAATTCTGAAAATTAGCAGTATGCTTTTAGGAAGAAGTCTGTAGAACTGAAATAACATTCAATTATGAAAACAAACTACTGCAAGACATTTTATGAACAGAGCAACTCAGAGTAATTCACAGAATTGATTGCTTACTTCTTAGAAATGGTTTTTAGGATAGCTAGACTTTTTTTTACAAGATACCTATTATATCATATTTCTTTCTCTCTGCATCCTATCTTCCTTCCTTCCTTCAGAATATGATTCTTAACACAACTTGCAAGATCATATTTTATTTTTGCAGTCTTCAGAAAGGCAAATGCATGCTTGCACAAAGATCTGCTGAAATTATTTTATTTACATAAAAGCCCAAAGTGATGATACTGTGCAATTTTACATCATGGAGAGAGAAAGAAAGGGAGATGACACTACCTAATCCTGGTAAGATTTCTTTCTTGCTATTGGTTTTACATGGCTGGATGGGAAAAAATGTAAATTGCAACACATGGCTGTTGGGCACAGAAGTGTCTTCTCCCACCAAAGACTTGATGATGTGTTCTCTGACTGAAGCTTGCTGATATGTGACCAAAAAAATGACCTAGCATTATAATAGTTACAAGGCTATAATATATAATATGATACGAGTGAAAAATCTTCTTTGTAAAGGTCTAAAATCCCGCTGTATTAATTGTGAGCTGTAAGGTGCCAGCCCAGGAATCCAATGTATGTATACTTTTTAAAAACATCATTCAAACCAATCAGCTATTTCTGAATGACAAAACAAACGTTTGATAACTAGGAACGTGCAGTATCTAACTTCGGAGATCAATCTCTTTCACTGAAATGATGTTTGCCGAGTGGATTTAAAAAGCGACACTGTCACGCTGTATCAAACTCTTGCTTCAGATTGATCTGGTAAGTAATGAATTATCATATGTTAATTTTTAAATCGAGACAAATTTCTATATTAACTAATTCAAAGTAATAGTTTTGAAAACAAAGTATCTAATTAGTTTGGGCCCTACTCTTATATAAAGATGCCTACACGAAGAACACGGATCCACTTGCAGGCTCTGTGCAAGTTGGAGGGTTTGCTCTCTAATAGTCATCAATGGGACGTTCTTCTGGTTTGCCCTTTCCAAGCCTCTGTTTGTTTTGTGAGGAAATACACACCATGGGAATTGGAATGAATTTACAGCACATACTTAGGCATTAAATATTTGGGAAGCATTTTAATAAATATTTGGCTCTGTTTATTTCAGGTTTGACTGTCATGCTGATGCCAGCAATGTTCTGAACTAAATGAATGCAAAACACCCATGCTCCTCACTGGAACAAGCTGATAAAATTTGGATGTACAACCAGAAAAAAGGCTTTTTAGTCACATAGCTCTTTCTTTTATTCAATGACCAATGTATGCTTACTTTTTATTGCCTTGTTAATTTCTAGGATACCGCATCTTATCCTATTAGAAAATAACAATAAAATTTGTTAATTCATTTTTACAATTCAAATTCTCGGACACTCAGGAAAGCTTCTCTAAGTATTCTCCAGTTATAAATGTTTGATGTGCTTTTCCTTCTGACCAGGAAAATATTTTCAGTGCTTGCCAATCATGAGCATTGCAGCATCCTGAGGCAAGCTGGCCTATCACCCTCACAAAATTGTCTTAAAAAAAACCCCAAACAAACAAACTGAAAAAAAAGTGACAAGCTGATTTACTCTTCTTCCATTTCTGAAGCCATACAGGCTTGTGTTTTCAAGGTTTCCTTTAGAAGCTAGAAAACTTGACAAGAAAAGTTTATTTATGGAGGAAGTAAAGATTTTCACCTAAAATAAGAGTTTGAATTTTAAGCAAAACATATATGGTGAGATTTCTTAAAAAAAGCAGCCCAGAAGTGTTGAGAACTAGCCACCCTTATGCAGTGTGTCCTACTATGCTATCATTTGCTGAAAATTTTCCAACCTTTTTCCCTTGTCAGCTTCTACCAAACACTAAATCGGTAAGTATTTCACCTCCATATTATCTGAGCTCTCAAAGCCTTGTGTTATCATTATGGCTTCTCCTTCATTAAAAAATATAACAAATTAAAAAAATATTCTCCTGCACGGAAAGAGTCAGGATATAGATGAAGTTTGCACTATAATTACATCCCGTGAAACAAATAGGCCCAATAATATGAGTATTTCATTAGGCTTTATAACCTGCTCGCCAGAAGCGCTATGTTTACCATACTCCCATATGCCAAAAGTACGTGAAGATGGAAAACTTCAAACTTACTCTTCTTCTTAAGAAATGACAGACATCTAACAAAATATTGAGAACAAAATACATAAAGGTCTTCCAAAGGTTGATGTTTTATTCCTAGGAAAATCATAGGGGTTCAAGTATTTCCAATCCATATGGTTCAGAAATTGCGATTACTTCCACCCCTTAAACAGAACTTGCATAGACACCAATGCTTGTGATCTCTGAAGCTCAGGAGCTAGCGGTTTCACTTCTATATTTAATAGCTAAATTGTCAAAGAATGGAAAGAATTGCACATAAATAAATCTAATTTTCAGAAAGATGGATATATCCATTTCATATGGCTAAGTACATGCATTTCCACTGTCTCCTGAGATCTGTACGTTTGGGTGAGTAGACAGCAGAACTGCAAACTAAGCTTTTCATTTGCCTGCACATTTTAGCTGTTATGTATGAAGCTATAAATCAGTTGCATAGGACAAAGTGGACTTAAATGCATTCACTGCTTTCCTGAAAAAAATGAAATCTGATTTGGACTGTCATATTTTAAAAGCTAAAAATACTACGTATTTTTGTAAGGAGCAGAAATTAATTTAATGAAGAAAACAATATTTAAACCCAGTCTCAAAATATTACATTATACAACAGTGCAAATCAGAAAAATCTGCAAAATTTCAGCTTCTCAAAGATTCTGGGATAACAGAAATTGCTTTCTTAATGCTAAAAACAAACAGCGATGAACCTTCGATATAGCTATTGACCAAAGTCACATCACCAGAACACTGAAAATCAACAACATGCTTATGAGTACTCATGCACACGAAGTGTGTGTGCATGATAAAATACCTTTAACATAATATTTTACGTGGTTTTAAGAAGGTGTATCTTCCATTCATGCCACCATAAAAACGCACTCTATTTTGTTGCCAAAATAGATGATTCATCTTACAGTTCCATGTACAACATAGACTTTCAAATATACGATGAATTAGAGGAGAGGAGGGGGATTCGATGGTTATCTGTAATTGTGCAAGAAAATTTTTTTCTTTCTTTTTTAAAGGGAATTTGGTTACAGTCTGGAGATAGTTAGGAAACAAAGAATTTATTTATATATATACATTTATTTCCACCCCCACCACCCCCCCATGCTTATGGGTTCACTCATTGTGCTAGTCGCAATTCAAGTTTGTGCGAGTAACAGAAAATGGCTGTCAGAAGTGCTCCTCACATGAACATTCATTTATAAATCAAGTTCTCGTCCCCTATAAGCTGCTAGTGAACCTCCTATTTATCCCCTACTTTGGCTTTTGAGCCACACAGTCTTAATGAAGAAGGACATGCTTACACAGGAGAAATAGAAATATATTTTCAGCTAGCTTTCTATTTTGTATATACTTCCCATCATGAAGCACATGAAAAACCACAAGGAATATGATCATTAACTTCTTTCTTTCACTCATTAGGAATCTTGCTTGGAAGGGTTCAGATAGAAAGCATTTACTCTGTAACAAGTATTAGATAATTGAATGTAGCACTGCAAGAGCTCAACAAATACCCTCTCACAAAGAAAGATTGCTTTTGCCTACGTTTTGTTCCATTCGCTAATGTGCCAGTTCATATTTTTTTCCATGAATTATTAATGAATCATTGTGAACAGGCAGGAGAAAAAAAGAAAATAAAACATGTAAAGTTAAGCCTCCCCTCCTTAGGTTGAGGGAAGGAGCTAGGAGAATGTAAGACAGTGCACTAAGGACATGGGGACGGTAGCCAAAATGGTCTGTATTTACTATTTTGCCTTTCCCAGATAGGCTTGTAAACAACTTCTAGCTTCCAAATCTTGTAGTTTGCGGACTTGCTATGCCATATGATGAAAAGGAAGGAACAAAATAACCCTAAGATCCATTACCTGTCCATTTTATCTTCTTGTCCATGACCGGATTAAAAAAGGGCTTCTGGCATCCCAACGCCCAATGGGCAGAAGACACAGTTATGCAGAGCAGTGAAATATTGTGAAAATAAGCTGTGCAAGGAATATCTGCCAAAGGCTGACATGTTTTAGTTTCCAGAGTTAGCAAAAAAAACCCCCAAACAAATACCAAACAGGATACTGTCCAATTCTGTTTAGCAGATGATTCTGAGAAAATTGATTTTGTAAAGAAATTAAAAACAAGGAAGGGATGTACATATATTTATATACATGTGTGTGTTGCGTGTTTGTACAAATTGAAGTGTCATCTCATCAGCCTTAAAAAAAGAAAAAGGGAGTAGTTCTACAATATTGCCCACAGTACTGTTTTATTGCTATTGAAGCCTCCTATACTTCAGGCTAGCAGCTCTGTAAACTGTGTGAAGAGTTTCGCTTTTAATTGTCATATTTGGGTAGAATTCTTTTAATATGCTTCTTATGTCTCAATGAACAACACGATTATTAAGTCACCTGGGCAGAAATTCAAATTATTTATTTTTACACACTTTTTAACTGAGTTATTATAGGAGAACTTCAGGTAAACTTCCAGATCTACACTTTTGTATCTTTGAAGGGCAAAACACAGAAAAATAAAGGTGTACATGATACGGCTTCCCTCCACAGTTGCTCGAAGGACAAATTTGAGCATTCCGAAATTTGTGGTCATGTATCAAAAGTTCAAAATCTTCATCAGAATTTGTGGCCCATCTTTAGAATGACTTTTTTTTTTAAAGCAATTTTTTCTTATGCCTAACATGTTTCCTTCAGTACTCAAAAGATCAATTGGAAAGGGTTTGCAAGTTCATTACTTCCAATCTTACTAGCATCTTTCAATTAACCATTTGAAGAGTAAGCACAAAATGCATCATAGTGAAGTGAAATGAACTCACAGTAAGGTAGTATGTATCTTACTGAATCCCGATGCACTCTGAGCTTGCTTTATGAAAAAAATACTTCACTCTAAGAAGGCTTGAAAACACTCCAGACAGCAGTAGATCTTTGCTTCTGTTCATAGCTCTGAGCTGAAAAATCCACCTGTTTGGTCTCATCTTTGAGCTAAGTCCATGGTAATCTTACATTTTTATTACTGTGTATTTTGCATCAATAATGTAACAACAATCCCACAAGTTTTGTGCTACATTTCTTCGATTCTGCTTATACTTATTTTACGTATACTCTAGGCTAAATACTACTATTATTTGAACTATTACAGGTATCCAATCAAAAATACTTCCCCTTAAATCCACCATCAACCATCTCTAACAGTAGCCTGTTCAAAATTTGGTTCCATGTATTTTTTGTGAGTGTGAATACCCCTAAGAGCTTTGCACCAAAGGGCTAGCTTTGCCCACATGAAAACTGTACTACGTATTTTTCACAGAAAGTTTTCTTTTTCTTTCTGTATACAGAGCAATGCACAAAATATGAGTACCAGAAGTATCCTACTTCAGTACAGTATCATACTCAGAACTATCAGGTGGGGACACAGGCCCCAGGGGTTGAGTGGAGCACGAACAGAAGGCATGGCTACCTCAGAGCATATAACTCTACTTAAAATCCTCCTGAAATACAACCTCCACAAATTACCAGATCTCATTCCGCAATGTTGGCAAGTGGCTGCAAAACCCACCTCTAATCTCCAGAAAACTTTCAAATAAAAAGTCTGTGGCAGTTGTCAAAGCTCTTCAGTGTAAGGATGGTGTGTTGGTTAAGTACAGTTTAGGGTGTATGTTCTGAGGGAAAACTCTTCCAGTGGATTTTACTTTACTCATGCTCAAATACGACCTACTAGCATTGGCTAGCTTCTCCAAACTGAGACCTCAGCGGAGGCCTTCTCTGAATGTACATTTTGTTGCTCTTTTGATCTACTAAGCTACTAAGAAGTACATTCTTCTCTCCCCAAAATCAACATGACTTTTGAAAATTAGTGCATACCAAAGCTGCTTCATTTTCTGCCCAGCTCAGGACAGCACATGCACCACTATGCGTAAATAAAGGTAAAAATTACTTCATTTAACACTGTGTGTAGTGGAGACAAGCATGAAGGCAGAGACACAAAGGGAAGGACCTTTTTCTTATCACCTACACGTCCCTATTTCCAGCCTGCCGTGTATGCCGTTTACCGCCAGCCGGCCGCCCAATGGGCCATTACAAGCAAGGCAGCTCTAATTTTACCTAACTATATTAAAAGCCTCTCTTGTGCAGATTACTGCAAGTGACTACATTTTCTTTATTGCATCAATTTTTTCCTTTTAAAAGCCCAAAGAAGCTGCTCAGGTGAGGGCCGAGAGGCTTATTTAATGACGAGTTCTTGTTCAGCTGCAGCAGTTGCTCCGTCAGGAGAGGAGGAGGCCGCGCCCGCAGCAATGGCTGTCCTCGCCTCCTCCTCCCAGCCCTCCTAGGGTCTCTTTATCGCAGGGTAGCTCAGCACAAGTCCTGCCATCTCGTTCACAGGCAGCCATGATTCCAGTCATGGTTCAGAGGACAGACGTGGCTGAGGTCCTCATGCAGCTAGATACCCTCCTGCTACCGAAATGGTGGGGAACTCAACCACAGAAACACCACGCTCTTTCCTCAACGGAGCTTTGAAATAGCAACTCGTGAAATAAAAGCCTGCCTTACCTGTGACTGGGAGCTGCGCCTGTGAGATGGCAAAGATGACGACCCTCCTCCACTTCATCTTGCTCACCCGGGTGGTGCTGGGGAGCGGGAGGCCACGGGGCGATGCGGAGAAGAGACACCTCCGCGGGCTGTGCTCGTCTGCTGGCCCCGCAGGAAGCTCACCCCCTATGAGGGCTTTTGGAGTCCACCTGCCGGCAGCGGCACCGAAGCACGCGCCTTCCTCTGCCTCACTGCCAGGCAGCCTCTGAGGTCTGGGGTTTACATTCTTGGTATTGAAATCTGAGGTTTCTTTTTTTTTTGTATTTTTTTTTTCTTTTCTTTCTTTCTTTTCCTCTTTGCAAGATGGTTTTTGAGGGGGGCGTCTTTTTTTCGGTTTGTATGATGGTTCCTAGGTCATCCCACTCGGCAGCTGCCTCTCTCTACAAAGGGCCTAGAAAGTGTATCTGGTATCAAATTTGGCCCAACTTCAAAAGGGACACTTTACAGCCAGTGTGCAGTTTGGCATAAATAGAAGTCTAAAATTGTAAGTTATAGTCACTCTTGAACAAGTAGCTGGCTAAATTGGTAAAGATATAAAGTTCACTTCTAAATCTAGTTGAAATACAGCCTTACCATGAGCAACTGAAAGCAGCTGCACTCTCAGGGCTACGGAGTGGCCAGAATCAGAGAGAGGTGGACTCTGCCCATCATTGAAGACAGTGTCCTCAGGACATAAAACACCAGCACAGCTGCCCCTGCCTGGCTCTTTTCAGTTGTATCTGTCTAGGAAATGGAGATGCTTTTTGATGTGAACACACCACATCTGTGTGTTTTGAAAGGGTGTCAGTGTGTGCAGAGCTCTAGAGCCATTTTGTCCTACGAGCCACTGCAGCCTGTAGGGAGGAGAGCCTGTGTCATCTCTGTGGGAGAGCACAGTGTGTGTCTCCTCCTCACTCGGCTTGAAACAGAAAGCTCAGCAGCCTCTAGCTATGCATGACACTCCTACCTACTGAGTGGGCCAAGGGATTCAACCTTCTTGCTGCTTGAAGCTGTCCCTCTGGTGACAGATCCTGAGGCAAACCAGCACACCTCAGGAGTGGGATGAGTGGTTTGAAGGCAGCTGCGGTCTGGAAGCTAACAAGGCTTTTCAGTCTCATATTGTAGGCTTGCTGTTAACATGGTCCTTGGAGAGAAACAAAACCAAGCAGGTCTGCCTAGAAGCCACCCTGGCAGCACTTGATTTCCCACAGGTCCATGTTCTCCACCCAGCAAGATGACTGCAGTGCCTCTCACATTGCCCTAAGCCCCTGCCACCCCCTTGGGTCTCCTGCATCTGTGGGGCCAGGCGGCTGGACACACAGTCCCCGCTAGAACACATACATGTTGACTGACCCAGCAGCCCAGTGTGAAAGTGAAAATGTCCCAGCTTTTCTGCTGCTCTGAGGGGACTAATAAGATCGCTGCAGCTAGCTACACAAAACCATGAGTAGGAACAAGTTATGTTTGAGCCTCCTTTGCTTAGCAGAATTGAAGTTGAATCCCCAGGTCAAAAGTGGTCAGGGTGGTGGTGAGCAGCAGGCTGAGCCAGGAGAATCACAATACTCGTTTCCTTACAAAGCCAAGCTAGTGATCAAATCAGGTAGTATTAGAACAGCCCTTCGTAGGCAGCAGCAGATAACCACACAGGCAACAGAATAAGCACGCTTTAGCAGTAACCTAGTAAATGTCACTCAGGAGAATACTTCACACTACAAGCTGGAAAAACACAAGAAACTGATTTTTGTCAGCCACATTAAATCATTTAATTATGCTTTTACCTGAGGACCTCAACATGCTTTTAAAATTAGCCTCACTAAAGCTCAGGTAGTTAAGCTTTTACAGATTAAAAAAAAATAAAGTCTTAAGAGAGACAGGAAAAACAAGGCACTAGAACTCAAAGAGAAGCGTAAACCAGGGAGACCTGGGAGTTGTTTGGTTTTGGGGTTGGGTTGGGTTGGGTTTTTTTGTGCATTGGTTTTCTTTATTAAAAACAAGGAAACAAACCCCAAACCAACCACCACAGAACTTTAAATGCATGAGAAATAAGCAAGGGGAGAGCCAAGGTGTGGTTAGGGGCAATTCCTCTTCAACACTTTTCATTGCATTTTTATTATTACTACTAGTAGTAGTATTAAAAAGGAGCAGCAGCTAATAAAAGTATTCATCTAGGGGCAATAGAGGGGAGAAGAAACCCAGAATAATTAAATAAAATTAAGAAAGGTGAAATCTGGACTTTTAGAAAAATCTTCCTGAGAAGGAGATATCAGACAGAGGTAATTTCTCCAGCAAAGCATTAGGACATTTATATGAAAATCGTAGGCCTTGACACAGTGGTGCCAACTCTCCCTTTGTAAGAAATATCATATTATTGTCCTCTTTTAAAAATGTGAACATATAAAAATTTTCACTTTTATTGAAGAAAAAGTACATTTTGGACAGCAGTGAATTAGAAAAGCTTGAAAACTACCTAGGTGCACCATAGAGCCTAAAACTCAGCCCCCATTCTCCCCGCCCATCAAAATACAGCAGGCTCAACAGAAAACTGCTGAGTGTTTACAGTAGTAATACTATTAATACACTTTAGAATCAGAGTTTAGGCTGGGAGGAAGCATGAACATCTCAATTAATTTTTTTCTTTCCTGTTTCTAATTCTCAGAAAAGAAAGAAAGAGGAAAGTGCATCCCCAGCAGGTATGGGCTTGGTAATAACTATTTCCCAACAGTATGAAGACAACTGGCAGGGTTGAGTTATTGTTCGTATAAGTAAGGATTTATGGTCTTTTGAAAGCAAAGTATATTGAAGTTCTTGGAATAAGATGACCAAGAAATTCATCAGACTCACTGTCTGGAGTAATGAAGGCTAATACATTGATAAAACAATCTTATCCCTAATTATTATATATTGTACTGGTCAATACCAAAATTATTGGAAACTAGTATTACTCCAGCACCCAAAACCTAGTGCTGCATGTGATACCTAGACAGTACTGCTGAGCCTCTGCTCTCCCCCAGCCTTGGGGTGGGTTTCCTTTGTGGCTTTTCTACCCCAAAACTTGTAAGGGGAGGCTGGAGATGGGCTCTGACTTGCCACCAGGCAGAAAGCAAAGCATAGCCCATGAGAGCCATGTGTTGAACCTGGAAGACATGTCATTAGTTCCAGAAATGGCTGTGCTCAGGTACACATCCTATATTCCAATGCGAGACAGATAAAGCCCTTTCTGTCCGCTTTCCAGTGTAACAGAAGATTGGCTGAAATAAAGAATTAGTGAGAGGAAAAAGACCCCTGCTTCCACTTTGGGCTGCCTAAATCTCACTGATGCCTTATCCAAAAGCTAAAATAATATCATCCTAGTTATTGATATTTTTGGGTAACAGTATTTTCAGAGGAGCAAATGGCACTGCTCATCACCATTCTGCTGACCCCTGTCTCCTCCTGTTATTGATCATAGCTTCTCCCTCTGGCAGAAAGCCAGCAAATTATCACTTTGAATAAAGAGTTGAGGCCAAAGGTAAGGAAAGGGAATGAAGAGCTGTATAAGAAAGGGAGATTAATGGCAACAGTAGGCACACTGGGAGAACAGCAGTTGGGCCACTGTGTTTTGATGTCTAGATAGGGAAAGGTCAGAGAAATAGAGTATATGGACTTCATTTAGAAGTGCGGGTAGAGTTAGAGAAAGGCTTTGCATAACAGTGCCCCTAGAAATTCTCTCCTCCCCATCCCTCAGCTTTTGAAATAAGGCAATCTTATCATTATAATCTAAATACAATGAAATTTTACAAAAGAGCAATCATGCTTGTATTATGAGTTATTCTCACAACAAGCAGAGAATGGGAGATGCAAATCACACGCAGTCGAGGAGTACAGAAAAATACAAAGGGGAAGTGGTCCCTTCTCTAGGAAAAAGCCTTTCTGTCTTCACACAGCTTGCAATTACACAATGAGGAATAATTTGCTTTGAACGTTGCCTTCTTTTTAGCCTATTTGGTCTTTGCACCTCTAGGAACTACACAGCACAGTAAAAACTTCGGCACCTCCTGCCCGCATTGTGCATTAGGCAATCTCGTATGTGCATCCTTACCGACAGTTTAAGCCATACTGATGTTCCAGTTTACTCACTTCAGCCAGATCATAAAAACTTGGTTAATGCTGGACTAGAAATGAATGCCAACACTAGTTCAGCTGAAACAGCAGCTATTTTTCTCAATACAGACAAGGCCACAGTGGAGACATAAAACCCTCCCTGCTGGGTTAAGAAAAGCTCTCAGCTAAGCTTCACTCTTTATTTAAACATACGGGTGGAGGAAAGTGCATTTCAAGAATGACCTGCACTGGAAAGGCTGCAAGATTTGATCTGTTTCCTGAAACAGAATGGGTCACGGAATTGAAGCGGTCCCCAAGTACAACTCTGTTGTATTTAATGCTAGTTAAGGTGCTGCTCATTATCTGTGAGGATAACATCTTTCGTAAAATAGACAAGGAATGCATTCAATTGGTTCTGTGCATCAATGCACCATTCTTTCTCCGGACACATGAAATCCTGGGACAGCTCTAATGCAAGGGGCTGATTCATGTCCAGAAGCATCCCCTTTTTCATGCTTACTGGTTATGCTTTGACTGCACTATAAAAAAAAAAAAAAAAAAAAAAAAAAAAAAAAAAAAAAAAAAAAAAAAGACACAGAGAAAGAAAGGGGAGTGAGAAAGGGACTAAATTGAGAATTAAGAGGAAAAAGATCAGTTCCATTCCTGATTAGAATCAAAACCTTTGTAGATTAACCACTTGGGGTGCAGATAACCAATAAATCAATTGCACTTAGTGAAGAGGCTTAGGAATAAACAGCCTTCTGTTCTAGAAGCCAAAAGTCAAGAAGTCGCAACTTCAAAGAGTAGTCTGAGAGCGCCCATTTCATTTTTTTCTGCAGTGACTGATCTACACAGGCACAAGAACAGGACAGTAAGATGTCTCTTCACAAACAGCCCCAGAACAATTCTGAATGAGTAAAACAGTACTGAGCATTTTAACATGTTCTGTAATTTGACCTCTTCTGGAGCATCTTATGTCTAAAAGAGCTATCTAAATTCTCACAAAAGGAAATGATCCCATTTCAAAGACTTTTCTGGTCTGAATGAAACACACTTTATCATTTATTAACATCTCCTTTACTGTAAAAATTTTAAGTTTGCAACATTCCAGCTCCCAGGTCCAGAACAGCAGGAGGAATTTGCTTCTGGTAGGAGAGAACAGAGGTAGAACGCACAAGGACCGAGGTAACCTGATCACTGAAATTTATGAAAACTGCCAAATGCCGTAAGTAGACTGAAGTCTGGAAAAAAACCAATCAAAAACAACTGTGCAAGGAAAAATAGGGCATAACTTTTACTTTTCAATTTGCCACAAGAACCCTTTCAGTTAAGCCACAGATATAAGCACCTGATTTAAAGCCCATTGAAGGACTACTCAATGTCAATGGAGCTCCAACAGGCATTCAAACAAACAGAAATAGAAAAAAACATTCAAAGAGTCTAAGTTTGGGTAATTAATTTATTGCAAATTAACAAACTTCTGATCACTGATTCAATCATAAGCAAAGCTCTTTCAGCAGTGATGTGCTTAATAAGCGTTACATCTCTCATTTTAATGACAGCCTTCATGTTTATCTTCACTATATCACAAGGAGGTGCTCTTGCAGCAAATTTTCATCAAAGTAGCTCTTGCTACTTCAGTTTCAGCTCATTTTCTTTCAAAAAAATTATAAATACTAGAAATAATTTCTGTAATTAACTACAGTATGAAGCTGGGTTTTTTTACTTGTTAAAAAAATACTTTATGGAAAAAAGTCACGAGTCATCTCACACATTTGATAAAGACCCAGTAAAATATGCTGACTGTCAGTCATGACACTGTCAACCAGTCTACAAACATATATATATATATAGTATCTATATATAGTGTATATATATAAAAGGCATGTGAGAAGATTCTTAGGACCTTTTCAGTTTTCAGAACATCCCAGAACAAACATCAGAAAGAGTGAGTCTTCAAGGAGTGATCTTCAAAGTAAATATTAATGCAAGTAAAGCAAAGCAAAGTTGCATTTACAAGTTCAGAGCTCTACGTGACAAAATATGGAAGGATTTCCAAACAAGACACTAAACCATCACAAGTCAGACTTCTAGAATTAGAGCTTAAAGTTGGCAGCAGGCCGTTCATAGCGATGCATAGTAAGAGGCCAGGAGACAACAAGCAGAAGTTGAAAGAAGGTTCAGACTGGATATAAGAAAAAACATTTTCACTATGAGCCCCAGTTAGGCAGCAGAACAGGTTACCCAGAGACACTGTGCTGTCTCCACCCATGGAGGTTTTCAAGGCCTGATAGGATAAAGCCCTGAGCAATCTCATTTGACCTCACAGCTGACCCGTTCCCAGCAGAAGGTGGCCTAAAGATTTCCTGAGGTCCCCTCCAACCTGAATTATCCCATGACCCCAATCATAAGCATCACATAAATTAGATAGAGATGTCTGCAAGATAAAGCCCTGAAACTGATTAAATTCAGTCAAACTGATCCACAATAAATTAACTGCTGACTGTCCTATGTTTGTGACAGGGGAACATTTTAATGTAATTCAGAGTGAAGCCTCAAAACTATAAATAAAATTTCTTTTGGGTTCCAATTGCCTCAAAACTATGTCTAGAAATGCACAGAGCACATCAGGTAGTTTTAGTTTACCTTCAACTAACAAACATTACTCACAGATTTCAAAATACCTTTTGGAGCATAATTACTTAGACAGGGCTTTGAAATTCATCTTGGCGGACCATGAAACCCAACTGCTGCAGCAAGTATGACAGAAAGCCCCTCAGCAGGAAGCACATGCACACATAACATGGTGAAACTGTAACACGTGAATAAAAGGCAAAATAAATCAGCGTACGGGATAAGAGGTGCACAATACCCTGGACAAGCTCAAGTTCTGTGAATTTGAGCACATCCTGCCTGCAAGGACACCCTGGTCTGACAACAGGCTGAAGAACTGGATTACCCCCACGAAAACAATTAATTTTATTTTTTTTTCTGAGCACATGAATACAAGTCATTAGATAAATGTCAGTGTGAAGAAATACACCTAACAAAGACGTA
>WTSP01010864.1:77009-89151 GCA_025331215.1 Actenoides lindsayi
CACCGCTATCAACACCAGCGTAAACAAGCCTCATCTACATGACGAACCTCCGACCTTTTCATGCATATTCGACACATGTATCGGCCACAAAAAAAAAAAAAAAAAAAAAAAAAAAAAAAAAAAAAAAAGCAGCAGGGTTTGCAGTTTTAACAGGAAATAAATGAAAACTAAAAAAAAATAAACCCACACCACAGTCAGGTTGAGGATTAAAAAAAAACAAAAAAAACCTACACACTGCCCTCTGGCTCATGTATTGCTACCACAGAGAGCTTGCCTGTAATCATCACTGCAGACTGCTGCGACTGAGAACAGGTCAGTTATCAAAAGTTCTCCTAAGCCTATTAGATACAGTTAGCACTTGCAGGCAAAATTAATTCCTACATCACCTAATGGAGGAGTTGGCCAGCTTTAGAGATGGGAGAATCCACACAGACTGCAGAGTCTTGCCCCTGATCCAGCAGGGAGTGACAGTGATAGTGCCAGACCTCAACGAGTATTAAAATAAATTTTGGAGATGTTCACACAAAAGATAACGGGCATTAAACAAGCAACAATTTTCTCTGGTGAGCAAACTATAGCCCCCAGCAAGGCATGCCATTCATACAGGAGCCTAATTCACTGAAAAGGAAAAGTCTGCTGTTTACAGCGTTGAAGCCCACAATTTTTACTGACAAAATGTTGTGGACTGTCAGTCCTACATTGCTTCACTGAATTTCAGTACACTGTAGTGCCTTACAGAGAAGCTTCCTTTGCTATAATTGGTTTCAACTGTGCTAATCCCCTTGGAATGCAGCAATTAATACTTATTTAGTGATAATTGCTGCATTCCAAGAGGATTAGTCCCTGCCCTGCACTTTTGCCAGCATTGCACATGGTGAGCTGGAAAGAAGACAGTGTCTTGCTTTGCAGCTCCCAACAGAGAAACAAGGGAAGGTCTCACTACAACCAGTCCCTTCTGTGTGTGAAAATACTACTTTTCCAAGGAAAAAACCACTTCACTGTCACTACTCTTTGCGGCTGCATTGTGTTAATATAAACCTGGTCACATCCAACAAGAAAAAAAATAAAATAAACCAGACACCTGTGCAGTATCATAAAGGCAAACATGGACATGACTGTATGTTTCCTCTGAGAGACGATAAACAGGCCCTGATGCAGTCTAAAAACAACCTCCTATTTATTATTTTGGTTGGGGGTTTTTGGGTTTTGTTTTTGTGACTAGCAGTTCCCTGTTCCTGCTATGGTCTTAAAATTTTCAGTGCAACAAATGTTTTGGAAACATTTAAAGGAGATGTTAGCAGAAAGCTAAAACGTACCCTCTCTGAATGCTCTGTTTTGAGACTATAGAATCTGTAATGTCCAATTCTTTCCTCCCCAGTGAAGCCTTTATGATTTGCTCTGGATTTATTTTTTTTTTTTCTAATGCACTGGAAAGACCAGTGCTTATGTCTTTATGTTAAGCAGGAAGCAAAATGCTTCTTTTCCTTTAGGCTAGTCAAGACACTTTCTCTCACATCCTTAACATTTTCACTTGTTAATTGCAGGTGAATTTCCCTGATTACATTACAGCATATGAAGAAAAATTCTGGGACTTTACCATTAAACACACATATTCTAGAAATGTTATTTTTAATCATAGACCACCTTCAGTATTTTCTTGCAGGGCTGTACAGACTAGAATCGATCCCTAAGGTTATGTCTTTCATGAATATGAGTATCATGAAGCCAGATTTTAAGACATGTGACAAGTATCTTCATTTCTTCCCCTTTTCACCCATAGTACATACCTCTTCTGCATTTTTCAAATGCTCATCTGGGGAAAACTTAAATGAATTTCATCTCAATTAAGCACTTAAATCAAAAAGCAATTTATGCTTGATTATGCAACTGATTTTGGTTAAAGGACAACAGGAAAGAACTACATCAGGTTCTTATAATCATATACTGCAAGTTTTGTACAATTATTTCTAAACAATTGCTTCATTTCAATATAGTAACAGTGACTTTCTAATTCTGGGTGATGTTTAATAGGTTCCACTGGCATAAAACACTATAGAAACGCACATACCCACTGCATGGCTTTGTCAAGTTTCTCTGCATTTGTAGCAACCAGAAGACATCGTGTTTTTATAAAAGCACTTCTCCAATCTCCCATATTGAGATGATTTACAAATATTTTACATGAATCATGCAAACTGGTACCTATTTATATTTTTATAGATATGGGGCAGGGGGGAGGGTTCAAAATGAGTACGGTTACAACCTGAGTCAGAGGCAGCAGCAAAAATAACATGAAGTACTTCTAGACCTGTATGAGTACACTGACAATATTACTGAGGTTGAGGGAGAGAGACACACACATACACACACACCCCACACACACACCCCCCCCCTCCCTCCAACAAGACCCGCAGCAGTTGTTGGATCTGCCACCATAACTGTGCCATCTTTTTTGTTTAAAGTGGAGAAATTATATGTAAAAGTAAGCCTAACCACTGCAGGAATCGAAAGCAAAGGGTAATGGAGAATTGTTAATACTAGGGTATGAAGAGCTAGAGGAAAAAAAAATAAATTCAGAACAATCACTACAGCTATTGGGGTTTTTTACATAAAAAGAAAATATCCACTAAATCATACAAAATTTCACCACTGCAGATACTAACAGCATACCTTGCCTCAGTCACCCAGAAGACTCCAGGCAGTTCTGCAACCAGCACAATTAACAAAGCTCCCATTTTTAAAAAGCACTACTTTGGGACCCTTAACACATATGAACTGGGTTTTGTTTCCTCTCTTGAGCTCCTAATTGTCATAGCATATACAGGAGCTTTGAGGCCTCCAAGTCAGACTACCTGTTTCAAATATAAATCCAACTGAAACAAAACCACCTCACAGATCACAAAAACAAGTGTCCAGACAAAGTTACCTTAGCCTTGTTGACACAGAAAACCAGACTCTGAAGAACATGAACCACTACAGACAGAATGGATGAGTTTTACACTCTAATCTTATTACATTATAATATTCAACACAAAAACTCTGAAGAAGCCTCTAGACACAAAAGTTCTTAAGTCAAAATCCCCTTGGAGCAATTCTAGGAGTTTTGCATGAGAAGCTCATGGCTTGAGCTTCCCATCAGGGAAAATACAGTTGTTAGGGAGAACCAAGGGGCAGCTGCTTCTCCAGAGCAGGAGACCTGGCAGAGTTGACAGGGCAGTAGCCTTGCTACCAAGATACACGGTCCCACAGTACCTGGACAAGAAAATCCTGACAGCAAAGAAGGTCAACCCCAGCGAGGCAGGTTTGAGGTCAAGTCAGGAACTAGGCAAATGACAAGGGCCTGAGCTCTGGCACAGCTCACAGACAAACATGGGAAGCTTCAAAGCAGGCTTTTCCCAGCCCTGCCTCACCATCCAAACACCTGCACGCAGTCAGGGCTGGCATCCAGCACAGGTAGCCCAAACTACCGGAGAGGAACTGGGGGACACTCAAACAACACAAACCCAACAAGATTAATTAGCTGTTGAAAATTACAAATCAGAATCAGATGGTTTAGGTCAGCTAACAGTAAGCCTAAGCCAAAGCATCACCATGCTAACAAACACACCCACTTTGGATTGTTAAGGTTAGTAAGTACTGAGAGAAATAAACACTATTGAGTCTAGAGGTGGCTGCTCCCAATCGATGTTCCAAGGCATTCTATACCTGTCTCCATTTCCTTTACTAGAGTTCCTTAATTTAAAAACCTTTAAATCACTTTCATGGATATTACTTTTGAGCACTCCATAGCACAAAATGATTACAAAACACCAAAAAATGATGAATGCTTCTTTTTTAGCAGCTAGCAGGCTGCTTTTATGGAGGAAAGCATTCATAATGTAAAGCGCTGTAGAAATAGAATTTGTTCGTATCATGCCCCCTGTCGTACGCTTTTCCAGTATCTTTGAGTTATGATGAATTCAATAACCAATTTTAAGTATTAAACATTTAATAATCAACCCGAATGCGAGACTATGGCACCCTCTTGTGTTCAACAAGAATATAACAGTTTATTCGGGTTTGAATTTTTCTCGATTCGGTGTGTTGTCATTCACAAAAAACCTGTTGAAAATGAATTTGTCCGTTACGATTAATACTTTTTGTATTAATCTAATACTCTGATTGAGCTACCTCTATTTTATGGTGAAGAGCACAGATAACAACATTAAGTAGCTAAGAAATTAATTCCAGATAGAACTGAATAAAGGATTAAACTAATACCTGATATATATAAACTGTATTCTGTAATGCTGTGCCGTGTCAGGGGAATCTGCTGGGCACAAGTCTTACATAAAAACATAAGAAAGAAATTGAAAATCAAGAAGTAGAAAGACAAACCCATCAATGAGCAAGATTATTAGGCAAAGGAAAAATGTAACTATAGAGAGACGGGCTGAGATTATCCTAATTAAATTTCCAGCTAACAAACATCCTGTAACTTAGTGAGGTGCCTACGTTTATTCTGTGCCTCAGATTATCTATGAATGGAGACTCTCTAACTTCCTGGGTACGGAGTGTGACTTCATTACTATTTAGAATATGCTCAGATACTTCAGGCATGCCGGGGTAGAGGATGCACCCAGTCAGATGTCAAAATGCTGATTCATTGTTTACAGCTGTATTTAATTTCTTATACTCAGCCTCTCCTCTTCTAAGACACAATATTACTTCTGGATATTAGGAAAAAAAGAACCATGCTTACAAGTGAATTCTTGAATGAGCCTAATACATCAAAGGTGAGCACAGGGAGAAGGAAAGAAGGTGAAGAAAAAATAGGACAAAAGCTGTTGACTTGAGTTAGTGATATTAACATTTACAGACCTATTACCGAAGGAGAAAAACAGAGAGATGTTTAGTATGACTGACACCCTGGTCTGCTTTGCATTCCACTTCTACATAAAAACTGTCTTTACCCAAGTGTTCATTGAGATACAACTGGTCCAGATAGTTCTTCTCTGATTAACCCTCAAATCCAGTTCTGTACACATAGTTTAACCATTCTGTTCTTCACCACTTTGCAAAAGAAACTTCTGACTGGGGTCCTCTCAAATTTCAAATGTAAAGAGATTTAGATAATCTAAAACTGTTCCCAATAAAATGCAGTAGTATTACAACACTGTTTAAGATGAATTGTTACCAAAATATCCTTCCCAGTACCCATCAGAAAAGACTTGGGAACTGCTACTAATGGGAACATCAAATTACAAAAGGGGGAACAAGACAACCAGAAACAAAACAAGCTTTATTCTGTACCAAACCCTCAAAGTGTGATTCTTCTAAAGGTGTTGCACTGGTTTTGGCTGGGATAGAGTTAATTGTTTTATCACAGTAGCTTGTTTGGGAGTATAATTTGAATTAGTGATGAAAACAGCGTTCATAACATATCTATGTTTTAGTCATTTACATAACATCAAGACCTCTTCTGTTTCTCACTCTGCCACGCCAGTGAGGAGCCTGGGGGTGCACAAGGACTCAGCTGGGGCAGCTGAAACCAATGTACCACAGGGATAGCCCAGACTGCAGGACATGATGCTCAGAAATAAAGGCTGGTGGAAGAAGGAAGGGGTGGGTGTGTATGTGCACACACATGCTTGGTAATGATGGTGTTTGTTTTCCACAGTAACTATTAACACGTGATGCTTTCCTGCTGCTGATAGTCATTTAGAAATGCTGAAGCCCTAGCTGGAAGAAATAATCAAATAACGCTTTCTTGTATTCATCTTCACAAGCTCCCTTATTATTTTATGTTCCATTTCACAGTATTAGACACAGAAGAGACAGTGAAACAAAAGTACTTATTTCATCCAAGGAGGGAAAGCCAAGTATAAGAGGGCGGTTTCACCATTTATTCTAGCAATAAAATAAGAGACTCCAGCCAATAAAACAAAAACGCTGAAGAGAGGGTGGTTGTGTGAAAGACAGCGTGAGGGAGAGAAGTATTCTTGAACGTGCAATAAATAACATTTGACACCACTTGTCAAAAAATATTTTAATTTTAACAAAAGCCCAGCATCAGACTCATACATCAGCAGTTACGGAGTGACATTACACATAATGCATTCAGGTGTCCCCATGGTAAGGATTGAGTCCAGAGCAGAGGATCATTTGAGTTTCCACAATTGTTATGCCTTATATAAAAATATTTCACAATGTCATATTGGAAAAATGTCAGTAGTATCCATTAAACATAAAATGTTTCTATATTGTAGTTTTTTTGATCCTAAATTCACTTTCCACTAGTAGAACAGAATGGGTTTGATACAGTAACAAGTACCTTTTTTCCCCTTGCAGAGAAAAAAAAAAAACACCTTAAGTTACATCAAATACTTTCACAAATCATTCCAGTATTCGAGAAAAGTAGTGATATTCTAACGACATTAAGATGTAGAGATTATTTGATAAGATGAATTCCACTCTTCTATATATGGACCTGCCTATAAGGAGTCTAAATTTTTGTTCTTTATTCTATCAATTAGGTAATATTTGTTCGTCGTAAAATCAACTTATTTGTTCATAATCACTTCTGGATATTTGTGAACTTAGCACACAGGAGATGAGAGAGGATGTAAAAAGATGTTTTATTTTTGTTGTTGTGTGTGACTTATTTTAATAGAGAATTAATTATGCACACCTTTCATTAATTTTCATTCTCTACAAGTCATGAATCATCTGTGTCATACTATATTGCTTCTCTCTCACTTCTGGGTTACTAACCCAAAATTGCTGTGTAAGGCTTCTAAAACCCAAAATCTGCTCAGTTCTACTGCTGAGGGTAATAAAAGCTGATACATTGCCCTTTGATCTGACTAACAAAGCTGAAGATTTCTGAATCCTTATCAGAAAATATTTACCTTTTACAACATTCTCATTGAATCTACAAGCCATTACTCTTATACAAAAAATCAGGTACTTTAGGTGTTACCACCCTGCTTCTGTTAAAGAGTCAGGGCATATAACCTGCCAGCTGAAAAGTTACCAAGAACTTATCATGAGGTATACATGCACTCTGCATAAACACAATCATATTCTATAGCACATTCAATGTCGGTAGCAAAAGAGAAAACGGGCTCAAATGAGTGAGCATATTAGCATGCAAAGAAAATTCTTAACAGAGTTTGGAAACTCAGCATATCATTTGCCATCATGATACAAGTAATGCTTTCCATTCCACAGTCAGCTGAGCCATCCTGTAGTACTTTGCTATAAAGATCTAAACTAAACCAGTACTAAAAATAAAATTGGAGAGTGCTCATAAACAGGTATTATTTAATTAAGGCATTAAAAGTTTTGGAACTGGACTAATCCTTTAGTTTCCAGGAAACAACAGCATTTCTGAATGCAGGCTCAGATAAGACACCGTTCCAGGATCATGTCCAATGAATAAAATTCAGTTATTGCTTATGCACAAAGGTTTTGGAGTATGACATGATTCAAGCGGTGAGTTACTGAGATTTTACATTTGCTTCAGAAGGGTTTTACAAATTCATTAATAATGTAAGGTGTTTGATTTTCTGCATTGTTATTTTAGCTCTACAATACATAGAAAAAACCAACTTTTGTGAAACAGCCAAAGTAATTCATTTGTGTACCAGCATCACCAAGGATCATCTTCTACCTATAGGGAGTAAGAATAAGAGTGAAACTGCATGCTGTGTTGACCGTGCTATAACGTATCTGAAAGTTTTGAAGATCTAGTTTTCTCCAGACAACAGAACACAATTTTTCTATACTTCACTATTATGACAGATTCAAAAGCAACTTTGTTTTTAAAATACTGAACAATGTTGCTGCAATCCCACTAATACAGCTTCATAAATGCTGAACAGTCTCACTACTTTTAACTATTACACCAAAACATCATCTGTCTTGCAGTGATTGTGCCCACTCTATAGGAGTCCTTCCTCCCAAGAAACTGTATTTAAAGCTGAGCTACAAGTGCAGTTAACCGTAGATAGTTCTACAGATAATATACTTGATATTGTCAAGTAGGTGGACCCCTATTCAAACATATCTTACCATTTCAGACAGTGCCTCCAGTAGACCAGTTGGGGAAAAGACATAAATGTGCATAAAAAACAGACGGGTAATATATGCTGTTAACAATAACGAGAAGCTTTACAGGTTCCAAATATAATGAGAGTTAAGCATGCAAAACTTAAATACTTACTAAGGCTTGACACTGTAATATTCTTCTGGTGTCACAATTTTCAATCCACCAAAGTAGTCCAGGACCCAAATATTGGTGATGTTGAATTTGGCAAAGAACCAGTTATGATCCTTAGGCCAACTCTCCATTTCAGGATGGCGACTGAACAATGCTTTTTTTGCCAAGCCTGCTTCCGAATCATTCACCTACACATTAACCAGCAAAATATTACAGTAAGATACAGCCACATAAAGACAAATTTTAGCTAAAAAACCACTGCTGACTGCAGTGTGCTCTTTTCAGTTTAGACATGTCTTGTCCCAAAGGACTCATTACTGGTAGTTGATTTTTTTCTTATTAAATCAAAAATGTGCTTTTAAAGTAAGCAAAAAAGCACTTCTTCAACACAAGAATAAATCTTTCATCAAATTATAAAACAGATAAGTACAGATTCTTGCTGAATTATTAAAATACAACATTTTTGGTGTAATTTTAGGTGTAATCCTTTGCACCTGCTCATTCAGACACAAACAGATCCAACTGTGTTCAGAGGTGCGCAAACACACACACATACACACAAAATAGGATGATAACAGAATCTACAGAGAAGGGAAGGTGAAATGTGTGAGAGCACTTAAATATACAATGTACAGACTTTTAAAGGGTTAAATCTACAAGTTAGAGTTCTTGCCAATCAACACGAGAGAGGTCCTCTTGTATGGTGCAGGAAGAACTAATTAAAATTAAGTAATAAAGTAAACAATTCCATTATCGATGAGAAACTCATGAAAGCAATTAAAGGAGCGTAATGTACAAATATCCAGGGTATGGAAACACCAAATAAGAATTTGAACTATCATACAGGAGAGAGTGATTATGATTAGTCCTCACCCTCAATCATTATCCTCCATAATGTGATTAAGATCTTCAATTAACAACACATTCAGTTCTAAATTCCTTCTCAGGGACACCAAAGCACGGGTGCACAAAAGGATACTGCCCTGGCAGCAACACCACCAGAAAATACAATGCACTTTTTATGTCTCTAATAACTGTAACTTTATAGCCCAGTTCAATATTTACTAATAAAGTTTTGGAAGCACATACGTCACACTGCAGCTGGGTTTAAACCGCGACAGTCAACTTTCAGCTACTTACCTTTACAATACTCCCACAGAAGATTATGTGGGCACAGAGGGGATTCTGGGGATCATATCTGTGCTTCTTGCAGTACGGAGTCTGTGCCAAAGACACGGTTAAGGAGGCATTTGAATTGATCTGAAATGCAAGTAGTAAGATAAGAGGCTTACATACTTTTGTGAAAAAAATGTCATACCCACCGTATTTTCAGCTCTTGGTACTTTATTCAGCTCAGTATTACTGGTAAAAAGAACAAAGCTGTCATCATCTTTTCCTAACTGTATCTGACAGCCTACTTAAGAGGAGCTCTGAATCTGAAAGAAAGCCCAGTTTAGAAGCATGCTGGTTTGTTAACATAAAATGAATACCCCAGAGAACAGCACTCTCTGAATTCAAAATACAGTCTATTTCACATTCAAATTATGACATATTTCAATTCACATGTGTAGGTCAGTACAGAAGACTAGGACATACATTAAGTTAATTCTGGTGGAAGGACAAAGGGTTACTGAAAGGGTAACCAACTGAATTTCACTGTTGTTGACAAAATTAGTTAAAAACTAACAACCTTCATCCCCTCATCAAAGCAAGCCTCCGGGCTGCTCCCAAACTGGTCGGCTCTTTTGAAGTTTAAAGTGAATTTTCAAAGTTCAGTTTAAAAGATCCCAAGTATTTAAGACACCTAACCTGAATAATTAAAGATTGTCTATCCAACTGTTTTTCCAAAACTAATTTGGTCAACACAGTTTGGAAACTATTGGTGCAAAACAAGATTGCCTGCTGCCGAATGTCACATACTTCAGTTCATTATCTCCCAGCAAAGGAAGTTTACAGTCTTTGAGAAATTTTATTGAGAGCTCATCTCGGAAAGAAGCCCCCAAAAGTCACCTGAACGCTACTCACAGTACCACTGAACTAAAGAAACAGGAGCAACCACCTGACAGATAGGAAGTTGGTCAACTACAAAAAGGCTGACTCATGATTACTCAGCATTATCTCCTATCACATGTCTCGTGACTATCACGTGACTATCACAGGCAAATGTTTTTGCCCCGTTAGCGGCAGAATAAGGATCTGTTGAAGAGCCTTCTGAAGGAAAATGTTCATTAGAAGTTCTCACCATGGTTTTTATGTTATTCTGAAAACAAAAGCCTGTATCTGGACTGGAGAAGGAGACACTATATCCAAGATAAATTAGGCTTCCTAAAGCACTCAAATACATAATTAAATTATTTTAATGTAACAAACTAAAACCTGACAGGAAACAAACAAGAAAGGTTTACAGTAAAACAAGGTCTGAAAATATTATATTATTTAAGTTTCATATTTATTTGTTTTACTAATACTGAAAACAAACAAAAAAACACCAAACAAACAACTCAAAAACAAACAGGAGTTTTCTAACAAAGGCGGCACTTCCCTAACTTTTTCGCCAACTCTCTTGACCACAGACAAGCAGAAGATCTGAGACAAGGCCAATTATGCACACGTGGAGTCTCAGCACATAGTCTGCTCCAGACATTTCATTACTATTCCTTCAGTAGCCTACGTAGTAACTCATTGGTCAAGTCCCACACTGCCAATTTCCAGACCTTTTGGTATTTTTTTGTGATATTGTCCCTGTTTAAATATTCTACGGCCCCTCATTTTTTTGCTCAGTGCTTCTGGAAGCTTCAGCCACTTCCTCTACCTGAGGGCTGCTTAGCAATTTTCCAGAGCATGATCAGCAGGAACTTCTTAGGAGGACTAAGTGCCAACACAGACCGCACTGCTTATGCTTAGATGTTCAAGGGCTAATAGCTGTTTCCGGATTCACAAGTGAGATGACATCCCCGGAACAGGCGGTTAGCACCATTACAGCACCTTCAGGAAACGCCGGTGTAAACCCGGACTCCTACAAAAGAAATTCCAACCGCCCCTTGCCACCGAATTGCAAAAGGGTTGGCAACCAAGATAAATGACAGCGCATTAGCGACCTGCACGCTCGTAAGCTTTAAGTCCCCTTTATGGGGGTCTCTATGGATACCTGCGGCTCGCACACACCAGCGTCCCACCTGATTTTACAGGGAGACCCCCACCCCTGCGCCCGCCTCGCCGTTGCCCGAGCCGGCGCTGCCCGCGGCCCGGCTGCGCCCGCTCACCTCCAGGTCCTGCACGGAGATCTCCATGTCGGTCAGGTACAGGTAAGGGACGCCGCTGCCGCTGAACGGCCCGGGGGGCCCGTCGCTGAGGGAGAAGATGTTGGCGAACGGGCGGCCGCGCAGCCCCTCCTGCGCGGAGAGCGTGGCCAGCGCGCCCCAGTCGCAGTTGTGCAGCACGAAGCGCGCCATGCGCGCCGCCTCCTCCGGCGGCGGGATGGCCCCGCCGGCTGCCGCCAGCAGCAGCAGCGCCGCCGCACACAGGCGCGTCACCCCGGACATCTCGCACCGGTCACCGACGGCCACCGGCCGCCACGGCCTCTGCTTTGCGCGGGGAGGGGCGGGCCCCTCTGCTCCCCGCCAATCGGACCAAGCCTCCCCGCCCTCCTTCACCAATGAGCGCACGCCGGGGACAACCTGGAGCGTGGGAGATTAGCCGGTTCGCTGTCAGCCAATGGGATCGCGATACCCACGCTCTCCAACCAATGAAGTGTGCTGGGAGGCGGGGACAATCCTCAAGGCGGTCGTCGGTTGTAAACATCTCTGACAACTCTGCCTCGCCGTCGGAAGGGGAGGGAAAGGGAGCGGAGTCACTGGTAGCCAGCAGCCAATGAAAGACCTCTGCAGAACTCTCTGCCAATCAGATTACGCGGGCGGCCTGCAGGTGAGCTTCGCCCCC
>WTSP01010867.1:8963-20856 GCA_025331215.1 Actenoides lindsayi
CATATTAAAAAAAAAACAAAACAAACACAAAAAAAAAGCCAACACAAAAAACCCCAAACAAACCAACAAACAAAAAACCCAAACAAAGGAACAAAAAAAAAACAAACCCAACCCTCTCTCAGCAACCCCCCCCAAAAAAAGTGAAACTGGCTGGTCCAGCTCAACGGTCCAAAGCAAAAGCTCGATTCAGGCTGTGCTCGTGTCCCCGCAGGGGGATCCACGCAAAGCCAGCAAAAGGCAGCTCAGCGTCGGCCCCACGGTGCAAGGCGAGAGATAAACCACCCGTTTATTTGATGAATGCATTCAGTTGTGCTACTTGATCAATCTTCATAATCCCAACAGCTCAAGCCTGAGCCGTGGGGGGTTTATTTTCCACTTGCATCTCGGCAAGACCCGTTTGGACACTATGAAGCGAGCAGCAGCACCTTGTGGGGACGCTGCAGGGAGCTGAAGGAGGCTGGGTGGAATTGGGGCTTCCATGAGCTCGTACCAGTCTGGGTGAACGCAGTCCCAGCACCACCAGCGTCAACTCCAACCTTCAAGAGATGTTTAACAAACTAAACCTGTTCCATTTAGAGGTAGGGTGCTCAACTCTGCTGCCCCAGTCTGTTTTGGTGGCAAGCTACCAGGTCTCTTGATAAATAGAAGACTGACCTTTCCTTCCCCCTCCTGAATAAAAGCACCATGTCTTTGCTTACAGGTTATGCTGGGTTTTTGCTGCACATTAGGACTTTCTAAACAGAAAGAAGAAAGGCCTGCACGGTCTCAGAGATGCTCCAGATCTGGTTAGCCAATTCCAGCCAACGGCTATGGAGAGGAACCCATCCTAGCTTGCTCCATCACTCCTGACCGACGCGAGACTGACAGTCACCAGCCCACCTACCGAACCGCCCAGATACGGGAGATCATCAAACAACACGACCCCTCTGTGCCAACGACCGATGAAACAAGAAACAACGCGTTCATGGTCTGCAGGAGAAGGGATTAACTGATGGTCACGGTCCGTGCAAAACGGCTGCGTGAATCAAAGGACCGGCGGCAGATACGTCGGCCTCCCGATGACGACCGTGCCACCGCCGTGAAGGAGCCCGTTGTGTGGAGCTCTCGGCATATGGCGGGGCTTGCTGTTGACATCAAAACTAATAATCACAGATCTAAAATGGTAACGTGAGGAATAACCTCGCTTCAAACAGAGGTTCTGTCGTCCCCAGCGTCAGCCAAGTACAAAGAATAAACTCAAAGAGATGCCTTTCTATACATGTATCATAAATACATGACCCAGGCAACTCAGCCAAGTCAGCTCTCCTGACCTATCTGAGGTGCTGACAGGAGATCCCTGGTGCAAATGTTACACGTTTGCCTTACATTCATTCTTAAACAAAACGAGCAAAGGTCAAAACCGAGTTCCCGTAGGAGGGCACATTTGCTGTCCAGATGGTAACAAAATATGAAGGCCTTTTTCTGTGAGCAGGACGGACAAACAGACGCTCTGCAGCCCTAACGTCATCCTGACCTTCACGCTGTACCGTCCGCATATGTTTTATCCCTTGGGCTTATGCATCAGAGAGGGAGTTTGGGACTAACAAAGCAGAGCGCAGGGAGGGTACCTTGTTCATATGGTACCTGGTCTAGTATTGCATGAAGGCCAATGAAGTTCACCTTACGGCTTAAGCGCCTTCATAAAGCCCCGGTGTGAAGCTCACAGAATCACTAAGTTTGGAAAAGACCTCCAAGATCATCAAGTCCAACCATCTACCTAACATGATCATGACCACTAAACCATGTCCTGATGTGCCACATCTTCAACTTCGGGATGAAACCCCTGTCTGCAGCGCACCGGGTTTCATTTCCAACGTTTGGCACAGCCCCCAAGTGACTCAAGAGTAGTCTCAAAGAATGAGAGAAGGTCTGTTGGGGGAGGAAGAGAAAATAGTCCCAGGGCTGGGATCAACATCAGTTAAATAATATTTCTCAGGACAACTAGGTGAACTTGCTGGTTTCTAACAAGCACACCAAAAGATTCTCATCCATTTGTCTCTCTTGGGGAGAAACACCAAGGCTCAGTGGAGATACCTTCACCAGCAACAGCTTCCCACCCTTTCAGAAGATGCTTCAACTGGGGATTCCTGTTACGGTGGCATTGCACAGAGACTGGAGAGCTTGTGAAGAGCTACGAGAGGTGGGAACAACGCTGCAGTGACTTTTACCATCGGTGCTATGGTTGGTGCCTAACCCCTGTCTGGCCACGCAGGGGGAGACAAGGAGAGGCAGAGCTCTCAGAGCCTCCACCCGGCCATCAGCCAGTGGTTTGGTGACCGTGCTCCAGGTCCCACAACGAGGAAGACGCTCATCGCAGCTTCATCCAGACCGCAGAGCCCAACTCCCCCGCGGAAAGCACTGGGCGAAATCTCAAAGAGAATAAAAAATAACCAACCAACGGGGCCGTGGCCCCGAGTCAAAGCGCCTGGATCCTACGGTCCTGGAAGCAACACCGCAGACTGAAAGCTGCAACGATTCCCAGTTGTTGCTGTTTTGTTTTCTTAGCCTAATTTCTTTCAGGCTGTCAATAGCTGCATGTCCTCGGCAGAGCCAAGCATAAATTCTAGTCAAATCCTGACTTATCCCAGAGCAAAGAAACGTCCTGATTGTTATTCCAGCCAGGAACACATGCATTTTTATTGGCCCGAGAAGTGCAATCAATACCCTCAGAGCAAAGGTACTGCCCACCTGCCACCTCCTCTTTCCTCTATCCCACAAAGAGATCCAAGCTTCTCCCAACCTGGTTTTTTTTTTTTTCCTAGCTTGAACTACCAGGTAAGGAATGAAGGTTTCCTTCGATGGCAGGAGAATCGGTGCTCTCCAGCCGCAGCTTTTTGTATCTCACTCTGAGCGCTGAAGCTAATGCAATGTGAAATCTGTTACCCAAAGGCAGAGGAAAGCGAATTCTCCAGGACGGTCTGAAACATGCAAATATAACCGTGATCTTTGCCATTTGCAACACAATGGAAAATTGCTAATAAAAGTTCCTATTGTGTCGGGGATGTAATACTAACCGCATGGTATTTCTCTCTCCCTCCTCCCTCCCTTCCCCTTTGCAGCCAGGCAGCTAAAAATGACTTTAAACTTCCCAGCTCAAATACTCGAGGTCAAACAGTGATGCTGAAGCACCACAGTGACAGGGCTGAAGACCGTCTGCTGCTCCCTTCCAGGCTCAGGGGATTCAGTGCTCCTGCTCCATGCTCAAAGCCCAGGAGCACTACCTGTGACTCTGGCTCGGGGGTGGACCTCCCTGAAGCGCAGGAGGCTGTAGGACTCCCCCATGGCTGATGGCACCCCATGGGCTCAGCACCATGCCATGGGGTAAACCTGGCATCCCCCAACACACCCAGAACACCACGCCAGCACCATCCTTCCCACCCAACCTCGTCTCTGTCCCAAACGATAGGATAAGAGACCTTTCCCTGTCCTCACGGCTGCGAAGGCACCTTGCTTTGGACACGGTTCTCCCTCCTCCTTCCCCTCAAGGGAAAACATCTGCACGTACATGGGCTGCGTGGATGTCTGCCCTCACCCTCGTCCCAGCCGCAGGAAAGGAAGCTCAGACACAGGAATTAGAAACTAGGCCAGTATTTTCAAGGCTGGATGCCTAGAGCGAGGCTCCTCGATCCATCCTTTGGCACGGAGACAAAACCACCTGGTGGCTTCACAACCCCGGCGCGAGGACCTGCCGCTCCCGGCATCCTTTCTCCTGCCAGCATCTCACGCCCCAGAGCATCTGCATCTCCCCTCTGCCCCAGCCTCTCCCCTCCAGTCCTTCCGCGGGAGGAAAGTGTAGGATTAAAATGCAGCTCACACAAGGTACAAAACCCAGTGGAGAACCTCAGGTCTTGACAGAGTGTTGGATGAACACCCGTTACAGGGCAAGAGGGGGCAATTAAGAGACTTCAGCTGAGACCAGTGGCTTCAGTGTTTCACCCAGGCAGCCAAATGGCTTTATTTCTCTGTATTTGTTAATAATCTCATTATTTACAGGACCCATGTGCTCTCTATTACCTTCCATATTCCAATAGCGAAGGGACATCTGAGGCTGGTTAGCCTGTTTGTAACGGGTCCATCTTCAGCTTTTTGGTATTTCCTGGTTGGCACAGGACCAAATCAACACACTCCTCTTTCCACTTAAAGAAGAGTCCCTCCAAGGGACTGCACTAAACCATCAACTCCTTCAGCAATTCCCAAAGCACAAGTTCCTTTGGGACTTTATATGTATTAGAAAAAAAAAAAACAACCAATCCAAAAAACAACCTGAAAAACAACAAACCTCTTTGATTCTTGTAGTTGTCCACTGGTGAGGGCAGGCAAGAAAAATAGTTTGGGGATTGGGACATTCCAGATGAGAAGGTATTTCAGGGTTCTGCTCTGTTTGGGAGGGGTGGTGGTGCTGATTTTTAGGAGGATGTGATTTAGCTGCAGATGTCAGCTGGACATCTGCAAGCAGAGAACACGCTGCCAGCACCTGAACTTCTTCCACTTGGTTTTCTCTTCCACTTGCAGCTGACAGAGGCTCAGATGGAAGAAGCCTCATGAAGCAGCGGGTTCCCTTCCTGGATGCTGAAGGCATCTGCTCCAGCTGATTTAAGCAGCAGCCGTTTGAAAAGCGAATGCTGTTCGCATCTCTCTCCTGAGTATTACCACTCCACAAGGTGTAGGTTTGCTTTCCCTGCCAGCATTTCTAGGTCTCACGATGCTGGTGTTTAGCAAACCTTTGCTTACAGCACGTTTCTTTTGGCTTGTGAATCTCAGCTTGGGTTCAACATCTGGTACTTTCAAAGAGATGAAGTTTGAGGAGGGTTTCCAAGCTGGTGGGTTCAGGCAGAGCAAGTGACCCACTGACAGCTTCAGCACAAGTTGATGACCCATCCTCAAGCCCAAACAGTCACCCTCAGCTTGGCTCCCTTATGCCCACCCCCACCCAGCACAAAACTTGGCCAGCAAATGTGCTCCCTTCTTGACTGCACCATCCCCTGAAGCTGGTTCCAAGGAGTAGCTGACCCTACCATCAACCAACCAAGTGGAAATAGTTTGAATGCAATATGGACGGTTTAGGAGACTTCTGCGAACCACATTATGGGACCAACATGCTGATTTCTCCTCTAAGCACATGCCCATGTGCACCCACGTGAATAAGAGACACATTTCTGGACAGTTTGCCTACCACAGTTATGACCAAAACTAGTAGCGTGATGTGAGTCAGATGAAATTCTTCTCCAGGGCAGCCAAAACCAGGTCACAGCTGGAATCCAGAGGTTGACATGCCGGGTCTAAAACTCCCTGCTAGAAGACAGCCTGTCCTGCCCTGTCCCCATGAGAGACGAAACCATGCTTGTTGCTTCCTGCAGGGAGACAGTTGCTGTTGGGATGCACGATGGGATGCCGGGATGTCCCAGGACAGCTTAGTTGCTCTTACCACTCTTGGAGCAGAGGGAATTGAAGGGACAATTCCCAGGCAGCTGCGATGGGCATCTGCAGTGATGCTAACGCAGATCACACCCTTCTACCACCCCACCAGGGACTCCCCAGAGCAGCTAAAAGCCAAGCAAACCTGTTCCCTGCCGAGCCCGCCTACTATCGATCCCGGGAGCCACCTCCAACATCGCGATCTTACACACCGCAGAGGTCCCGACTGCCAGCAAGGATCCAACACCGCACACGCCGGGCAGCTGGAAGCGGCGGGGACCGTCACAAGCTGCAGCTCGTGATCACCTCCAGCGCTGCCAGCTCCCACCGGCGCAGCTAGATAGGCAGATCCGCTGGCATTTCTTACTTCTCCGAGGTTCACGGGTGGCCCGGCATATGACAAAACAGCGCGTTGTTAGCGAAGCAAAGCGATCTGGGCTGGAGTTCCTGGGTAAAACTGCCAGATGTGTCACTTTTACTCAGAGCTGAATTGGCAGATCATCGCTGCTGGGGAAAAAGCTGGAGGGGAAGGAAAGGAAATCAAACCAAACCCTTCCCCAAGTCACCTGTTTTCTTTATGCCAGCGCTGCCAGCTCCGTACGGAGAGTCCGACCTGCAGCTTTAACTTCTGCTGAACACCATCCCTCCTCCGCTCCTGCATCCACTCCTTCTCCCCCTCCCTCCGGCATCCCTTGAGCCATTCCTAGGCACTTCACGCCTAATTATTTATTATCCCTAATGAGCGCTCCTCCTGCATCCACTCCCTCTCGGCTCATCTGTAGCTGGTTTGAATCGGGCAGCTCGGCCCGAGTTGTGCAATCTCTCGCACGCATCTGCCACCGACCACGCTCCACCTCGGCTGCTCTTTCTTCTAATCCCAAACAACCAGCCTCGAGGACTTTCTCCGGTCCGTCTGTTCAGGGAGAAGCGTCAGTCACAGCAGGGGGAGAGAGGGACCTCTCCAAGATAATGTTCGAGGCTGAAGCTTAATCAACACGATGGCCTCATTAACAGCACAACCCAGATAACGCAATCCTCGCAGCCCTGGCGTTCCTCCTTGCTGAGCAGGCGCGTAATAAATCAAGGAGAGATTTGGTGGGAAAGAAAAGCCCTGTTCTGTTCCAGCCCACAGGCCTCAAAACTTCTGCTGGGATGAAGTAAGTGGAGATAATCACCACCTCCTGCAAACACCTCCCTGACTCCCAGTGCATCGGTCCCTAGCTGGGCTCCTCGGGCCACTACCGACGGCAAAGGCGGCAGCGTGACCCTACAACGGCTGGATAAATCTGTGGCAGTCATCAGCTCAGAGCCTCAAACCCGACACGAGGGCAAGGGAGATGTTGCTCCACATTTTTTCATGCCTTCTTGGGTCTCTTTTTGTCTGCCTGTGATAGCAACCTGAGCTCCCGCTGACAAACAAGGCTAAACCACTGGCAACACAGCCTGAAACCAGCGTGTCCTCACCCCAGACAAGTGCTCCTTGTGAAGCTGCCTCAGCATCCGAGCTCCTGGGAGTGCATCACTTGAAAGCCTAAGTGGAAACCCTTTGAAAATGGTGGGAATAAAAAGGGCATAGATCAGTCCCCAGTCCTGCAGCATGGAGCTCTGCCTGGCAGTCGCCCATCCCACAGGGGAAAAAAACCAGTACTCCACAACTCCTGTTTATTTTCCACTCATCCTTTCTAGGTAGCCTGGGCTGTGTGCTCGCCTTGTGAAGGAGCAAGAAGATGAATTCAAGCACACTATGGACAACTTTCCTCATCCCACAAATGCTCACAGCCTCCTGATACTGCTGGCATCCCCTGAGGGCTAAGAGAAGAAGAACTGACCCGAGGCAGAGCATTGTCTTCTCATAGCCACCAGGTCTCCTGGAAATATCGCAGGGAGGATTAGAACTTGAAAGTATCCCAGCAGAGGTTGCATGCTGGAGAAGTTCAAGGGAGAGGGATGGAGGGAAAGGCCAAGAAGCAATCCAACAGCACAGCAAGTTTTCATTAAGGCTGACTTCAGATTTGGCTTTCCTGCGCTTTTCTGAGCCAGGCTGCTTCGCATAACAGGACAGTTTTTACCCCAGTGAACATCGTGGTTTAGATTTACATCAAGGCTTTTGGTTTGAGACTGTTTTGCCTGCTGTGGGAATTGATGGGTAGCTAAGTTTTTGCTTGGGAGCTCTGGAAATGATGGAGCCCTTTTCCACAAAAGTCTGCCACATACTCACATTGGGATCTCACCTTGCACTTGGCAGCTGGAGGAATCTGACTGCATCTACCTGACATTTGGGAAAAAAAAAAAAAAAATCAAAAAAATCCATGTGGTTTGGATTCAGAGGAACGGTCGCGAATTTTGAAAGAGGAGGACACAAAGAGTTCCACAAACGAAAACCACTAACATCCAAACAACCTCACGTCAAATGCCTTGGTGCTGCTCTCATGTTCCTCGGCACAAGACTCTTGTTGAGTCTCTTGATCTATTTGAAGGAAAGCAGTGGCTCACACAGACCAGCCAACGCAGCTCCCTCAACAGACCTATCCATTCACAGCTCTATAATCGGAGACAGGCCTGAAGAAAGTCCCAGATCTAAATCTGGTGGAAGCAGCAAGCTTCAAAATCCAAACCCAGCCCCCGGGTTTCTGAGAAACCTCGAACTTTTTCATGAGACTCCGTACAAATCCACTTTAGGGATTTTTGAGGGGTTTGAAATCTGAACGGAGTGACACTTTGGGGCTTGGACCCATCGCTCCAGTTCCATTTTTCAGCTCCTCTTTGACTTGAGAAACCTTAGTCTCCCCGCTGACTTCAGTGTATTTCTTTTTCCATTTATCGCAGAACGACAGAATTCCTTCCCCGAGGGTTACCCTGCAGGGTACCACGACCTTGTAGAGAACCTCTCGCCAACTTGAAATGAAAATCTTCACGGCAGCTCCAGTGCAAATGCTTAATGTGGTTCGCAGCTCTGCCTGAAAACGGGCAGACAGTGACTTAGGCAGATCTTCTGGAAACAGGTCCTGACCGTCAGTGAACTCCACCTTCATTTCCTTTGGGACTCTGGGACCTTTGTCATTCCAAAGCCCTTTTAAAATGTCATCACTTCAGGAGAGGCAAGGCGGTGCTTGAGCCAGGGCTGGCCTGCTGGGTGACGGAGTGATGAGACTAAAGCTTTGAACTTTGGACAATCTGGAAAGGCAGGAGAAGCCAGAGCAGGAGCTTACATCACCCTATCTCCGAGGCGAGCGAGCACGGATTCTCCCCGAGCCTGTGCACTGTAGCCACCATCGGACTGTTACGGGAAGCCAGGATGATGAACGCGTGAGTCATTGCGGCTAGATGCTCTCCTGGGAGGAAGGAGCAAGAGTTTCCTCACAAGAAGTAGCTATTTTCCACTGTAAATCTTCTAAGCACAGCGATGAGTCTGAAAGGTCACTGGGGCTTGGCACTGGTTTGGCAACTGAGAGCCAGATGGCTTTGATGGGAAAGAGGATAACGCTGTCTCCTTCTGAGTGCCTCTGCTAACAGGCTTCACCTACAGCTTCTCTGGTTCGCTCTGGACCAGCTTTCCTCACCTCCTGGCTTCTCTAAGTTAGGCAGAGGACAAACATAGGCTTTTGCAGGGCTGGAAATATTGGTCCTACCTAAGAAGAGTTTTGTCTTTGGCTTCAACAAAGAAAGAATCTTCAACTAAGATCCCTATTTATATTTTGAGATGGGATCTCTGGTGAACAGTGACCTAAATCCGCATGAATTCTGAGGGTCCTAAGTGGACCCAGAGCTTTTGAATTGGCTGTGAAGGTCCTGAACACATGTGCCATCAGTGCTTCACCCCCCTTCAGATCTCAGGTTTGCCATTCAAATCCATGGGGTTCCTGATATGAGACAGTTCCTTGGGCACACAATTCTTACTCACTGAAGTTCCTTCTCTTGGATTTGGGAGACGAGTGTCAACATTAAAGGGCACATAGACAGGAAACCCTTCATCTGGAACTGTGGAGAAGTAGATTTGCAGTGCTCCATGATGGAGCTGACCCTACTCTGTTAGCAGTGGTACCCAAGAAGAAAGCACTCAACTACTGGAGGCTTGAGCATCTTCAGGAGTGCTTCGAAGCATGGGAGATAAAATCCCACTAAAGCAGCTGTGCAGAGCTTTAGTCCATCCAAGACTGACCTCTTCAGAAAGGCTGGTGGTACCACAGTCAGAGGAAAAGCCAGTTAAAAGCCTCCTCTGTTGCCAGAGGAAGGGTGAGAAGAAAAGCAGAGTGATGAAGACGAGAAATCCCCCTCTGTTGAATTGTCCTTAGGCACTTCTATGACACTAATTAAAAAACATAGGAACAACCTAATGACACCGACTCTAATTATGGCTTTCCAGGGTCCACCCAGCTCAGTATTTTGTCACGAGGAAGTGACCAAAAGCAGATGCCTAGGGAAGGGTTTAAGAATACAATAAACATGCTGTGATATTTTTTTTCCCCAGAATATTCCCAGGGATTTCCTGAGCTGAAAGAGGTGTTGTCTTTGCACTAAACAGGACTCAAGGGATTCCCCTTCTACAAACCCCTCTGTTGTTCCTCAGTTAATAACAAGAGAAAGGAACGCTGCAAGTGACAGTGATGATTAGGTGTCAGCTGAAAACCCAGGCGAAGAAATCTGAATTAATTCACCTGCACCTAAAAGCTCACTCAGAGAAAGCCCCAATTCCTTCCTCCCACAACAACATCTTGGTTCATTAACAAAAGTTCTGCAGTAAAATCTTCCCCCCCACCCCCCCCCCGGCTTAATGGGACTGCTCTGAGGTCCTTGGAAGGATTATTTCAACACTACAAGCTGAAGCAGTTGGTTCATTAAGCAGCAAAGGTTGAGAAAATCCACAAGGGATTTCTTTGGTGAGCTGTGTTATTACTCCTACGAAACGTCTCCCTTGATTTTTCAGCCAGCTGCGAGCCAGTTTTTTGCTTTTAAAGCCAACGAATCGGGGACCCATCGGCACCCAAACACATCTGGGTGGAAGCGTTAACGGGCCTTTTGGGGTGAACCTCAGAGCTGGGGAATGGTATGTAAAAGGCATTCGACCAGGAGGGATGGTGGGGGAGATGAGTCCTTCCTCCCCGCCCTGTGCAGAAGGGGCTGCAGCTCTACCTGTTCCCCCCTCCACAAAGCCACTTCCCTAAGGAATTTGCCATCTGCTCTGCCCTGTTTCCCAGCGAAACCTGGGCAAACACGGAATCTCATGCGGAAGGTAATGACCCTTTCGCACATCCCTCCCTGGATGGCATCCAAAGAATGCTGCTAGAGCTTTCTGCTCCGCTGGAGACATCCGTGAGCCTGTTCAGCAGGACGTGTCTGGGCAGAAGACTTGGCCTAGAGGACCTGCCTTAGCCTAATTTCTGAATCAGGAATTTCTGCCTGGCTTAAGCAAAGTTAATTTTCTTTGCCATTCTCGATAATCGTTACAGAAAACTCATCACTCCAAGATTTTTTTTCTTCTTACTACGCCTCCCCTTTCATTGGCTTGACACTGCTTGGTGTCATCTTTCTTGGCCATGCACTAACATACCACAAATCAAAACTCCGGACTAGTCACAACATCTTCATTGCATATCACAAGTCCAAGACGCAGTCACGGGATGCACCTCCAACTCCCTCCAGTACCCACAGACTTATTTTGGAATATCCTATCAAAATTGGGCATGAAAGGATCAAGAGAAAAATTACAGAGCCCAGCACCTCTGGGCTGGTGGCCCAGGTACCACCAGTATCATGGAAAACAGCTGAGAGACAAACCCACAGCTGTGGTCCCACAGGGTGAACATATATATATATAAAAATCAAATACCCAATGAATGTTCAAAATGTAGCTTCATTTTTGGTGATTTGAAAAGGCAACCACTTGCCTGGGCGCTGCCTTGATAGACAAATCAAAAATCTCCCAGCCAGTATTACCTGAGCAAGCCTGAAGTCACCACGGTGGGGAAGAAAAAAATGTGCCAGTTTCAGCTCTGCTTGAGCAATATGGAAAAGGGAAATTTGCCTGGGAGATGTTTCCCACATCCACATGTATGAGGCACCTCCTGATAACCTGTATCAGTACAGGCTAGGGGTAGGTCCGCTGGAAAGCAGCCCCATGGAGAGGGACCTTGGTGTCCGGGGAGACAGCAAGTTCTCCGTGGGACACCAATGGGCCCTTGTATCCAGGAAGGCCAATGGGCTCCTGGGGGGCATCAAGAAGAGTGTGGGCAGCAGGTCCAGGGAAGTTCTCCTCCCCCTCTACTCTGCACTAGTGAGACCACACCTGGAGTGTTGGGTCCAGTTCTGGGCTCCCCAGTTCAAGAGGGACAGGGAAATACTGGAGAGAGTCCAAGGGAGGCTGTGAGGATGCTGAAGGGACTGGAACATCTCTCTGGTGAGGAAAGGCTGAGAGCCCTGGGGCTGTTTAGCCTGGAGAAGA